>PVIH01021764.1:0-28970 GCA_004025045.1 Sigmodon hispidus | reverse complement strand
ATAAGGGAAACATTACCCTTCATAATAGCTGCAAATAGTATTAAATACCTTGGAGTAACTATAACCAAAGAAGTAACAGACCTATTTGACAAAAATTTTAAATCACTGAAGAAAGAAATTGAAGAGGATATCAGAAAATGGAAAGCTCTCCCATGTTCCTGGATAGGTAGGATCAACATAGTAAAAATGGCAATTCTACAAAAGGCAATCTACAGATTCAATGCACTGCACATCAAAATCCTAACACAATATTTTTTGGACCTTGAAAGAACAATACTCAATTTTATTTGGAATAACAGGAAAGCCAAGATTGCCAAAACAATTTTACTCAACAAAAAACCTCAGGAGGTATCACCATTCCTGACTTCAAGTTATACTATAGAGCTACAGTAATAAAAACAGCCTGGTACTGGCATAAAAACAGACTTGTGGATCAATGGAATAGAAGTGAGGATCCAGACATTAACCCAAAAACTTATGAAGACCTCATCTTTTACAAAGAGGCCCAAAATATTCAATGGAAAAAAGATGGTATATTTAACAAATGGTGTTGGAATAGCTGGATGGAAGTGTGTAGAAAAATGCAAATAGATCCGAGCCTGTCACCCTGCATAAAACTCAAATCCAAGTGGATCAAAGACCTCAACATAAACCCAGCCACTTTGAACTTGATAGAAAAGAAAGTGGGAAATACACTTCTACGAATTGGCACAGGTGACCACTTTCTAAATATAACACCAGTGGCACAAACACTAAAATCAAAAATCAATAAATGGGATCTCCTGAAACTAAGAAGCTTCTATAAAGCCAAGGACACTGTCCATAGGACAAAACGACAGCCTACAGAATGGGAAAACATTTTCACCAACCCTACAAGTGATAGAGGACTGATCTCTAAGATATATAAAGAGCTCAAGAATCTAGAGCCCAAAACCTTGAATAACCCAATCAAAAAATGGGGTACAGATCTAAAAAGAGAATTCTCAGCAGAGGAATTACGAATGGCTGAAAGACACCTGAAAACCTGCTCATCATCTTTAGCCATCAGAGAAATGCAAATCAAAACAACTTTGAGATACCACCTAACACCTGTTAGATTGGCTAAGATAAAAGGCACAGAGGACAGCCTATGTTGGAAAGGATGTGGAGCAAGAGGAACACTCCTCCATTGTTGGTGGGAGTGTAAGCTTGTTCAGCCACTTTGGAATGTAGTATGGCAGTTTCTCAGAAAATTGAGAATCAATCTCCCCAAGGACCCAGCAATACCACTTCTGGGTGTATACCCTAATGATGCACAGTCATACTCCAAAGGCATTAGCTCAACTATGTTCATAGCAGCGTTACTTGTAATAGCAAGAACCTGGAAACAACCTAGATGTCCCTCAACTGAAGAATGGATTAACAAACTGTGTTACATCTACACAATGGAGTACTACTCAGCAGTAAGAAAAAATGATATCCTAAAATTTGCAGGCAAATGGATGGATTTGGAGAATATCCTCCTGAGTGAGGTATCACAAACTCAGAAAGATAAGCAGGGGATGTACTCACTCATTAGTGGACTCTAAACAAACAAACAAACAAAGAAGAAAAAAGCAAAGCATGCCCAAGCTGCAAACCACAACCACTAAACAGCTTGGGATCAGAAACACCCTGGACTGACTCTTTGGATCCCACTCCACCTAAAGGAACACCTGACTCACTCTTGAGGGAGGGGGGACAAAACTGGATCTGCCAGGAATGGAGACTGAACTAAGCAATATTGAGTCAGTGGGACCATGGGACTGTCTGCTGCCTCCCCAGGGAGGGGATGGGGAGTTGTGGAGAAAAAAAAATGATCTGATGTGGCGGGAGGGGGAAGGGACCTTGAATAAGGATATACAGGGATAAAAAGCGTGACTTCTTTGTTCATAATAATAATAATAATAATTTTAAAAAGAAAGAAAAAAAAGAAAATCCCAGGGACAGATTACATAGTGCTTTGTGACCTTGAACTTTCTTGATGCTGATGAAAAAGGAACTTCAGCTGCAGAGAGACGGTGGGTAATAGAAAAGACTTCTCAGTTGAACTAATTTATTTATTTCAAGGACATACTAATTTCAGAATGGAAGCTGAGATATGAGCTTTTATGAGGTAGGGGTTTTGCTTTTGTTTCCACAGGAGAAGAAAAATATGAATACCAAAACAATTGATAAAGAGCCAATTAGAAAAGGAGATCCCTACTGAGGAGAATTCATGACTCATCTGCTGATATGACAATTGGATGTATGGTAAGGAACATTTACCTAACAAAGCTGAGACAGGGTCTCATTTTTGTTTTTACAGAAGAACAGGTACAACCATTTTCACAACACTAAAAGGATGCTGAATGCTTAGACTTTTGAAGCTGGAGGAAGATCATATATGAAAGACTACAAAGGAATATAAGAACAACTGGCATCAATATGCACTATTGGGTAATTTCCAAATCTCACTGCTGTGCATCTATGTCTCCTATTAAAATAAAAAGAAATGCAGTCCTGGTTTGATTATGAACAAAGCTGGCTTTGGAGATGGAGTAAGTAGCTTTCTCCCTCTCTAAACCCAAGCACATTGGTAAAGAAAAACTGAGAGATTCTCTCATATCAGAAAAGCCACCTGGTATGGGGCAGAGGATAGATAAAATATATAGGGACCTATATTATTGTAGTCTTATCTTAAATCCTACTTCTTTCTGTATTTCCTACTTTTTAAACCTAAGAATCTTATCTGCACATAATTGTTCCTGAAGAATTAGTATCTTTACTTGATATTAGCATTTCTTAGGCTCTCCACTATAAACAACAATTTCTCCTACCAGCACTCTCCAAGGCATCCAGAAGGAAGATAGGGCCCCCATCGCATCAAAAAATAAAAAGCTGAAGGACACTGAGATAGAGAAAGTAAGAAGCTGCTGTACATCACTCAATGATCATTTTTGATATATAGACCATTCAGGACAGTTGTAAGATAGCTTCATATCATACATTTAACAAAATTTTCAGATGAACTTACCCAGTGCTATGAGAATGGTTATAGATGTTTATGGTCAATTCATTAGGACTTAACAATTATTTTAGTCTTACAGGACCCCACAGGGATACCATTGCCCACAAGTCAACATGAAGCAATCTAACAAGAAAACCACGCCTCTCTCCGGACAAGTTTTGTCATCTGAGGGTTATGGATACTTATCATTCTGGTAGAGTGGTTATAAGTTAATTTTGGGTTGAGGGTAAAACTATATTATAGATTTAGGAATTCCTTTTAAAGAAGAGAAAAAGGAATAAATAGGAAAGACATAGGTAGATTATTATATCCATCTGCAAACAACTATTAGCTGAAGGATGACGCAAAAATGAATTGCCATGGTATAGATATTTGTATATTGATACAAATGGAAAATTATTTTATATGTTTGATTGAGATACTCTGTATATTGATACAAAACTGATTATATAATTGCCCTATTTTGCACATCTTTGCCTTTGTTTAGAGTCCACTAATGAGTGAGTACATCCCCTGCTTATCTTTCTGGGTTTGTAATACCTTGCTCAGGAGGATATTCACCAAATCCGTCCATTTGCCTGCAAATTTTAGAATATCATTTTTTCCTACTGCTGAATAGTACTCCATTGTGTAGACGTACCACAGTTTGTTAATCCATTCTTCAGTTGAGGGACATCTAGGTTGTTTCCTGGTTCTTGCTATTACAAATAATGCTGCTATGAACATAGTTGAGCTAATGCCTTTGGAATGTGACTGTGCATCTTTAGGGTATACACCCAGAAGTGGTATTGCTGGGTCCTTAAGGAGATTGATTCTCAGTTTTCTGAGAAACCACCATACTGCATTCCAAAGTGGCTGAACAAGCTTACACTCCCACCAACAATGGAGGAGTGTTCCCCTTGCTCCGCATCCTCTCCAGCATAGGCTGTCATCAGTACCTTTTATCTTAGCCAATCTAATAGGTGTCAGGTGGTATCTCAAAGTTGTTTTGATTTGCATTTCTCTGATGGCTAAAGATGATGAGCACTTTTTTAGGTGCCTTTCAGCCATTCGTAATTCTTCTGCTGAGATCTTTTAGATCTGAACCCCATTTTTTGATTGGGTTATTCAAGGTTTTGAGCTCTAGATGCTTGAGTTCTTTATATATCTTAGAGATCAGTCCTCTATCACTTGTAGGGTTGGTGAAAATCTTTTCCCATTCTGTAGGCTGTCATTTTGTCCTATTGACAGTGTCTTTGTCTTTACAGAAGCTTCCTAGCTTCAGGAGATCCCACTTATTGATTGTTGGTCTTAGTGTCTGTGCCACTGGTGTTATATTTAGAAAGTGGTCACCTGTGCCAATTCGTAGAAGTGTATTTCCCACTTTCTTTTCTATCAAGTTTAAAGTGGCTAGGTTTATGTTGAGGTCTTTGATCCACTTGGATTTGATTTTTGTGCAGGGTAACAGGCTTGGATCTATTTGAATTTTTCTACACTCTACCATCCAGGTATGCCAACACCATTTGTTAAATATACTATCTTTTTTCCATTGAATATTTTGGGCCTCTTTGTCAAAGATCAGGTGTTCATAGGTTTTTGGGTTAATGTCTGGATCCTCACTTCTATTCTATTGATCCACAAGTCTGTTTTTATGTCAGTACCAGGCTGTTTTTATTACTGGAGCTCTATAGTATAACTTGAAGTCAGTGATGGTGATGCCCCCTGAAGTTCTTTTGCTGAGCAATATTGTTTTGGCAATTCTGGCTTTCCTGTTATTCCAAATGAAATTGAGTATTGTTCTTTCAAGGTCCAAAAAATATTGTGTTGGGATTTTGATGGGCAGTGCATTGAATCTGTTGATTGCTTTTGGTAGAATTGTCATTTTTACTATGTTGATCCTACCTATCCAGGAACATGGGAGAGCTTTCCATTTTCTGATATCCTTTTCAATTTCTTTCTTTAGTAATCTAAAATTTTTGTCAAATAGATCTGTTACTTCTTTGGTTATAGTTACTCCAAGGTATTTAATACTATTTGCAGCTATTATGAAGGGTAATGTTTCTTTCATAGATTTGTTCATCTCTTCCAATTTTTTGGTTGTATTTTCTTCTATTTCTTTAAGGGAATTTTGCATATCTTCTTTGAAGGCCTCAATAATCGCCATAAAGGTATTTTTGGTGTTGCTTCCTTCTGTTTCCTCTTCATTGCTCAGTTCAGGTCTTGTAGTTGTAGAACCACCGCTTTCTTCTGGAGTTACCTTGTTGTTCTTTATATTATTATATATATTTTTGCACTGGCATCTGCCCATGGCTTCAGTGGTTCACAATTAGGTGGCTCCTGGTCAGTTGTGGCAAGTGGTGTAGTGGGAAATCAGAAGCTACACATGTGAACGGGTTGCGTCAGAGCGCCAGAGCCGAGAGGGGCGTCGTCAATGAGAATGAGCTTCGGACAACACCTGGAGAGAGACAGGAAGCAGGCGTTCTCTTGCGCAGGGCCAGGAGCTCTTGCGATGGGGCGGGGCTTCCCGGAAGTGCGTGGCGCCAGGCTGGTGGCGCGGGAGTTGTGTGGTGCAGCATGTGGTTATCCATTCACTTCCTCTTAAAACCTCCTCTGTTTTGTAAGTGATTCTCACAAAATAAACCTCATTTAAAACATATCTCACGGTGGGTTCATACTGTCATAAAGTGGGCTTGTGTGTCTCCTGTCACCTCAGAGAAAGGAGTCTGCTCAATCTCTGACTCTGCTCTGGGCAGGGGTCTGAATTTCAAGTCCTCAGTCCTTCTCTGTTGAAGCAGTTGGAGGCAGGGTGGCCATGTAAGTTCCCTTGTCTTAGCAGCAGCTAGAGGAACCCTAACAGCCAAAGTTTATCTCTGTCTGTCTGCTACGGAGTGTGTGGAGACACGCTCCACAGACAGAACCTGGTCCTGGAACCAGAACCTGACCCTGATTTTTTTTAATACATATGTAGTTTGTTTTGCATTTATTCTGTGACACATGAAACAAAAACCATTGGCTTTTACTGTTCTCTAAAGTCATAGTTTTTAAATTTGTTTATTTTCTTCATGGGAATAAGACTCCAGGTTTCTCAACTTTTCTTAGTAATATTATAAGACCAAGGTTGCTAATCCTTACTATTAATACAGTCATCTTCTACCAATTTTCCAGTCACACATTTTTACTAAATACTAACAGGAAAATGGATAAATCATTCACATCCATTACTTTAACTACATTGCAATTTTACGATGCTGAACTATTTCTTTTTATATACTACCAATTGTATGAAATGCTTATTCATAAACACTCAATAAAACTATCATTTGAGCAAACAAAGAATCATCGTATAATGTCTCAAGTTAAACTCATGCAAAAATAAGCAATATAAAATGAACTGTTACCCATGTAAAATAATGTTATTTATCACATAATTTTAATTTTGTATCTGTTTACAAGCAATCATAAAATATTGAAAATTTGATATAATGTAAATGCAGTAAAAAAAAAATTCTGGATTCTCTCAGTCATCACTGATTCCTCCTTAGCAAATAGAACTTGGGCTCTTGCACTTCTTTGAGAGTGATATGTTGTACATATACCTAATGGCTGGATTAAAAGTGTTGGTGTATTAGGTGTCACTTTTTTGCATTGAGGAGATGGTGTTGTTTACTTTTATATCATTGCAATCAACATAACCTTACAAAATAATAAAATGGAGAGATATTTACTTCTATCTCAAGGCTTCAAAGGATTCAGTCCATCATGTGGAGATAATGAGAAAGAAAAGTACCTCATCTCACCACAGAACAGAAAAATAAATCAGGGGAATTCTGACATGACTTTTTTTTTTCTACTTTTTCTAGGCCCACGAGAAAGTGACACTCTCAGTCAAGATTGTTCTTTACCTCTCATTTAATCTAATCTAGATATACCATTCGGGATACACCCACAGGTATGCTTCACCAACCTTCTAGATGATTCTAAATTTAGCCAAAGTGTCAGAGAAAGTTAACCATCCAGATGCTCTCACCATTCCTTCACTCAGCAACCCTCCCCTTGCCTCTTGTGTCTGGATGTTGACTCTGCTGGCTCTTCTCAATACTGCTTCTGGGTTTGTAGTCTTCATACTATGTTCAGGGTCAGAAATCCACATTACTGAAATCCCAAATATAATTCATGTTTCTATTCTGACTCTACAAAAGTGTTTAGCATGGGGTTAGACATTTTTATCCCAGATGACAATGGATCAAGTTGCTAGACTTTTGTTAGATCAAAAAGAAATTTAGGCAGTGGTGGCACGTGCCTTTAATTCCAGCACTCAGGAGGCAGAGGCAGGTGAATCTCTGTGGATTTGAAGCCAGTTTTGTCTACAGAGTTAATTCCAGGACAACCAGGCCTGTTACAAAAGAAAGGAAGAAAGAAAGAAAGAAAGAAAGAAAGGAAGAAAGAACGAGAGAGAGAGAGAGAGGGAGGGAGGGGGAGGGAGGGAGGAGGAAGGAAGGAAGGATCTAGTTTGTCCCTTTTATCTAGTTACAATCCCATGCTAGTTGAACTTTTTCTACAAACTTCATCTTTTCTAAAACTGACCTCCCTCTTTCCCATTCTCTTCCTTAACCCCTCTATCTCTTCCTTTTATTCTTCCTTCCTGTCTTCTTTTTTAAAAATTGGTTCAGAAACAGGAAAATAAAACATAAAGAAATACCCAATATATGCCTGCACTACAGGAAACTTATCTATGGGAATATGTCACAATAGCTTGGTGAGAAATCCTTCATTAAAAATTAGCCACAAAAATGAAGTTCTATTCTGAAGACCACATTATACCTTTGAAAATCTGTTATTTGGCAATTCTGAAGTAATTAATATATCTATTTTAGTTAGGGTTTTGTTGCTATGATAAGACACCATGACCATGGCAACTCTTATAAAGGAAAACATTTAGTTGAGTCTGGCTTACAGGGTCAGAGGTTTAGTCCGTTGTCATTATGGTGGGAAGCCTAGTGGCATGCAGGCAGATGTACTGATCCATGGGCAGCAGGCAGAGAAAGCCGCACTGTGACTGCCTTGAGTTTCTGAAACCTCAAAGCCTATGCTCTGTGATGTTCTTCCTCCAACAAGGCCACATCCACTTCCACAAGACCACACCTCCAATAATGACACTCCCTATGAGCCTTTGAGGGCCATTTTCATTCAGACCCCTACAATAGCTAAAGGGTTTACTCTGGAGAACTGAACTGCATAAGTTGCTGTTTCTTGGTAAAAGAAGTTCCACATTCCTGAGTCTTCAAAGAGAGGATTGAAGCTGTTTAAAAGCAGAGTGCATGAGGAGTGAGAACTACACCCATCTGTGGATGTAACAATAAATATTTAGACCATAGTTAGGGATTATGCTGGTTTACTGAAGTGGGGGTTATAGCCTGAAGCTTCCATAGACAACTATAGAAAACCATACCAATCAAACTGCTGAGAACAAAAGATTGATCATATGGTTCCCAATCTCATCTAATATATCTACAACACAACTCCTACACCTAAAACTCAGAGAATATTTTGGGAAATTGGACAGAAAGGTTATAAGAGCTAGGGAAATAGAAATTTGCTGTTTCCTAGAAATGTAAAAAAAAAAAGAAAAGAAAAGAAAAAGAAAAAGAAAGAAACTATAGCCATGAAGTTTCATCATCAAGGACAATGCCAATAGATAGGCTAACATGGAAAGGGAGAAAATTCATGAGGTTTCAACCCTAAAAAAAAGAACTACAGGCAACTAAAGAGTGCAGAGAGTGGGAGAAATAGTGGTTACCTAGGACCAAGTGGTTACCCAGTACCCAATGGTCAGCCCTGAAAATATGCATACAAATAGGATTACACCAAGCAGGTTGTTTTTCTGTATTTAGATGTGTGTATATGTGTGTTTATATATGTGTGTGTTTGTAAGAATGATTGAAGAAAAAGGCATGGATTTAAGAGAGAGCAAAGGTAGAGTACAGAGGAAGACTTGGAGGGAGAAAAGGAAGGGGAAATGATGTAATTATATCAAATTTTCAAAAAATAAAATAACATATACTGTTAAAAGCAATGCAATGTTAGGAGTTCCTTCCTAGCTGAGAACACAGAGTTAACCACTTGTGTTTTCTTCAACACAAATGTTTATGAGTTTGACAAGAAATTATTTTGTGGAGAATAAAATTTGCTTGTTGCTAAGGAGACAGCTGCTAAATCTCAGATAGCAGAGAACATTTAGAAATGTGCCCAACACTTCACAACAACAGCCTTTAACAGCTTTGAGGGTTGCATCTAACCAAGCAGGGTTTAAATGTGAATTCTGCTGTAGACTAGCAAGCAATCTACCTCAGGTCTGAAGAAAGAGAAGAAAAGAGCCATAGTACCTGTATGTTTTTCTATTTTTTATTGTTTTTTTTGAAAATCAGTGTCAAACTTTATATAAAAAAGCAAAACATCCAGGATAGCTTTTAAAAAACAAAAACATATATAGTAACAGAACTTACAGACTAAATCCCTTTCCATACATAGACAGAATTTATTAGAATGACTTATAGGCTGCAGTCCAGGTAATCCAATAATGGCTGAAGCCCAAGAATTCAGTAGTCACTCAGTCCACGAGTCTGAATGTCTCAGCTGCTCATCAGATGACACTGAAATCCTAAAGGAATCAGCTCTAATGTCAGTAATAAAATGGACATGCTAGCAATGCAAGGGCAAGCAGGCAAAGAGCAAAATCTTCCTTATTTTATGTTCTTATATAGGCTTCTAACAGGTGTGGCCCAGATTAAAGGTGTGTCTTCCTTTCTCTTAGATCCAGATTAAAAGTAGATCTACAGTACTTCAAATAAAGCAAAAATTCTTCACCAGTGTGTCCTCCATTTTTGGATTTTAGTTTATTCTAGATGTAGTCAGGTTGACAACAAATAGCCACCACAGCACCTATTTCCAAAAGGGATTTGCCAGAGGACTTTTATCTCAAGCCTCAGGAAGCTACAAGACCTCACAGAGAAGTTGTCTAGGGGGCTATTCCAGCAAATATCTGATTTGCCAAAGTGTAGAATGGCTGCTGACATCCAGAGCTAAATATCTCTAGAATGAGAATGTAACACAGCTCATTCCATATCTCAGCTCCCCGGATCTAAGAATCTGATCCTTATAATGTGACCTGAGCTGAGCACTGAACTTTCACACTTCTTTCTTGAAATATCTGTTTGTTTCTCCTGTATAATATCATGAGAAAGTTTATTCTCACTCCTTGAGTTTTCTTCAGATTTATACACCCTTTGCCCAGCTGCTGTCCAGAGAAGAGCAAAATCTGGTGATTAACTCCACTTATTATGTCAGAAAATGCTTGTGGAGAGGGCAGTTTGCACACTGATAGCCTCAATTTTTGTGTGTAATTGGAATATTTCAAAGGGACAGATGTCACTTGAAATGGTAATATTTGTCTTAAAATAACTGAATCTACCTATTACTTGCCACCTCACCTGGAGCTGTAGTGCCCCAACAGAGGAGGAACGGTTTGTGAGGGAAGGAGAAGGCAATCTTCCTTTTTACAAATTATTTAACAGAATATTACTCTTCGTGGCCCAATTTCTCCCTGAGAGTAAAAACAAAACAAAACAAAACAAAAAAAACCTTAATGATAATTTGCTATCTGTAATTTAATCAGTGTACAATATCAGTTAACTATCAAATGCTTAACACATGGCAATGACTTCAAACCTGACACTACTATGGATTACTTCATTCAAGATCTTGTCCCCAGTCTTACTCCTGAGTAATTCTGCAGGTCTTTGTATTCTTTCACCCTTTCCTTCTCTGTTATCCCTTCCTTTCTGTCTTTTATTTCGCCCTCCTATTTTGTTTGGATTTATCTTGTTTTGCTTTCTTCCATCTTGAGACACAGTCTTGATATGCAGGTCTAACTGACCTCAAACTCCTGTACCTCCTACCTTGGCCCTATGTCTGTTGGAAGTACTACTTTGTGCCACCTAGCCCGGCTCTACTTTTGTTTATATTTTGGAACATCTGGCAACTTTCAGAGCAGTTTTTAGCTTGTACTTACTTTTTAAATACCCTTCATCCACCCCCACTTCAAAAAGATGACTTGATCTTTCCTGCCAAATTCTTAGACCAGACCCTCTGACTCTGGCTGGTTGAGATTGAATTCAAACCATTTTATTCTTACTTCTATGAATCCTATACCTATTGTTAAATTTGGAGTTTCAGAATTTTAAGTTTAAACTTTTTAATAAACAGTCAGCTGTTAAGAGGCAATATCTAAAAGCAAAATGGAAAACATTTCTTCCAGTGCTGGAAAGGCTTGCCCTTGGATAACTCTAAAATAAAAATAATGTAATAAAAGGGGCAGAACATATGTAATATAAAAGAATATGGAAGATACTGGCAGCTAAATGTTTAAGTGGGGATGAAAACGAAGAGATAGGAGAAATGAGGGTGAAAATCAGCTAAGTATATATGGAAAAGCTTTATGAGATCCTCGGGAGTTTGCAAAACTAATTCTAAAAATAAAAAGACTTTAAGCAGAGATATCCCACAAGAGAGAACAACACTGTCCCTAGAAAACATTGGTTATAAAATTAAAATCTCATTGCCAGGCACGGGTCACTTTCCTATGAGCCCTGAGTCAGGAAAGCCTTGAGGTCCTCAAAAGAGGACAGGCTATTGTCAATTGCTCTTGACTCTTTGTTGAAGACCTTTCCACTGACATTACCACATTTTTCAGTGGTAGAAAAGAGAGAAATCAATCTTGAACCGACCAGAAACTCCCTTCCTGCTAACTAGAGTCCATAGTATGTTATTGGGGGAAAAAATAGGTCAAAGGTCTTCTCTAGCACTGGACAATGCATAACCTTCCAGGTAAGATATCCCCCAGTGCAGTAGTGCCAAGATTGTTTATGGGGTAATCAATAGCTTTTGCTTGCACTTAGTTATACTCATGCCTAGCACTGTAAACATGATAAACCCATGGCTGTGGAAGCCATAAGCTCTAGGGGAGAACCTATTGATGTTGTTATCTTTGAATGTTTATATTGTCAGACTCCTTTATAAATGTATATGTTTATCTCCATAAATTTTTGCTGCTCTCAACATTGGTCAGAGAAATTTCTTATTCTAGTGGTTAGCTCAGAGACTTGGAACTGATCAAAATGCTGACAATAAGTGACTATGAGTGCTCAGCTATAGATCACATTTGTATATTGTGAAGGCATAGATTTACCTGTACGAAACTTTATCACATGGAAAGACCATTTTTCTAGAACAACTAGTGCCTGAGGGCAGTTCCCGGGCCTAAGTTGAATCTAGGAAAAATCTCAGGAATGCACCTGGCAGCCAGTAGATTCAAAACTTGGTTTCACACCAAAAGTTTAACCAATAGTTTCCAAGAATTATTCTATTTCATACCCCTTTACTCAATCCTGAAATGCCAAGATGTGTAATACCACACTTACATATTTTTTTAATTAAATAAAAAACCCTTCTTACCCCTGAGCTCAGGACCAAATTATCTCTGCTATATTGGAACATAGGGTTTCAGCCCAGGTTCAAACCTGTCCAAAAGAATAAACTGACCCTCATGTGTTTGCATCAGAATACAGACTACAGTGGTCTTTGGATGGTCTCTCAAGTACATATATCACCCCCAACATCACACACACACACATTAGATTACATTCCTAAAGCTAGCTACCAAGATCTATGTCCTTATTTGGTCATTCCACCCCTACCTTCACCCCACCTCTATGATTACCAGCAAGATCCAACTATCAAAGTATTCAAGTCCAGCAATCAAAACCCCTTTTTCCTGCCTCAACTCTGTATGTTAGCTCCACCACATTTGAGGAGTAGATGGAGTTGGAGGGAAAGAGGGGAGGGGAGCAGAAGGGGAGAAACAGGAAACAGGAAGTTATGTAAAGGGAATTGTATTAATAGTTAAATAAATAAATAGTTTTAAAATAAAATATAAGCCCTCTTTTGGCTGCCCTAATTATCATGCCCAACCAAAGCAAACCAAACTAATCCTAATCCAGATTTCCCCTTTTCCCTTTACAAACCACCATTTGCCTATAGGCCACCTCTGTCTCCTCTCTATCCAGAGGCAGGCCTTTGTCCCTCTGGAGCAAAAATCTCCAGTCCTCCTCCCTTATTCTCTATCTCCTGTTTTGGTTTCTTAGTGCCTGTTCTTTTTCTTTCTGCGGCAAATAAATCTCTTTGTGCTGAGAACTTGGTCTTGAGGTATCTTGGGTGAGGCACTGTTTTCATAAGGACAGCTACTTTTCTTTGGGGAAGCATTGATAGTTTGCCCATGCCCCAGTGGACAACCCCACGTACACACAGCACTAATAAAATTTAGTGGAGAGAAAAATGAACAACAAGAATTTGAAAGGGAGATGAGATGGACAATATGTCCCATCTGATGGGGATATCGAGGGAGATTATTGTCATTGATGATGGAGATGACCAAGACACATTGTATAAGGAAATTAATGTTTATACTAAAAAGAGAGAGAGAGAGAAAATAGCCTTGGTAATATCTTAATTAAATAAAGTCAACAAACCTGTTTTGTAACACACCCCTTTACTTCAAATTCATGTAGTAAATATTTCATAAAGACAGTTTATATTCTTCCTATTTTTTGAGAAAGATAAAATAAATTAAATAATATACACAATCATGTAACTTGAAATTGTAACCCTTGGTTGAAAACAATAAAAAGTCAATTTTCCAAATGAGAATTTTCCACCAAGTTTAGAAAATAAAGAACCATAGGAATAATTGGTTCATCTAAGGGTTTGCATTACTTATGTAACATTTCACAAAAGAAAACTATCAGCTAATTCAATTCAGTGTCATTTTGCTAGATGGGTTTTATTTTACCTATTAGCTCCTTTACTAAGCACTGCCTTGTACCAATCATACATTGTTTTAGTTATTTTAGAAATAATACATTTGAATAAAACTCTCTACAGGAGTATTTAATGTTTGGGATAGGAAACAATTCAAGCTAGTGTGTAATAACTCAAAGTAGACTAATTTAACAATAGAGTGAATAACTGATACTGAATAAGGTAACCCAGACCCAAAAAGACAAATATTGTTTTTCTCTCAGATGTGAATTACAACATCAGAACTTATACTTGTTTGTTTAACTTGAAGTGCCTGTATTGGAGTACAGTGCCTGTATTGGAGTGAGGTGCCTGTATTGGAGTGCAGTGCCTGTATTGGAGTGTGGGGCCTGTATTGGAGTGCAGTGCCTGTATTGGAGTGAGGGGCCTGTATTGGAGTGCAGTGCCTGTATTGGAGTGTGGGGCCTGTATTGGAGTGCAGTGCCTGTATTGGAGTGTGGGGCCTGTATTGGAGTGCAGTGCCTGTATTGGAGTGAGGTGCCTGTGCTAGAGTGCCTGTATTGGAGTGAGGTGCCTGTATTGGAGTGCAGTGCCTGTATTGGAGTGTGGGGCCTGTATTGGAGTGCAGTGCCTGTATTGGAGTGAGGTGCCTGTGCTAGAGTGCCTGTATTGGAGTGAGGTGCCTGTATTGGAGTGCAGTGCCTGTATTGGAGTGAGGTGCCTGTGTTGGAGTGAGGTGCCTATATTGGAGTGCAGTGCCTGTATTGGAGTGCCTGTATTAGTGTTCCTGTATTGGCATGCCTGTATTGGAATGTCTGTATTGGAGTGCCTGTACTGGAGTGAAGTGCCTGTATTGGAGTGCCTGTATTGAGGTTCCTGTATTGCGGTGCCTGTAATGGAGTACCTGTATTGGAGTGCCTGTTTGGGGTGCCTGTAATCGAGTGCCGGTATTGGGGTGCCTGTACTGGAGTGAAGTGCCTATATTGGAGTGCCTGTAATGGAGTGCCTGTATTGGAGTGCCTGTATTGGGGTGCCTGTATTGGAGTGCCTGTATTGGAGTGCCTGTATTGGAGTGCCTGTATTGGGTGGAGTGCCTGTGTTGGGGTGCCTGTATTGGAGTGCAGTGCCTGTATTGGAGTGCCTGTACTGGAGTGAAGTGCCTGTATTGGAGTGCCTGTAATGGAGTGCCTGTATTGGAGTGCCTGTATTGGGGTGCCTGTATTGGAGTGCAGTGCCTGTGTTGGAGTGCCTGTACTGGAGTGAAGTGCCTGTATTGGAGTGCCTGTAATGGAGTGCCTGTATTGGGGTGCCTGTATTGGGGTGCCTGTAATGGAGTACTTGTATTGGAGTGCCTATTTGGGGTGCCTGTAATCGAGTGCCGGTATTGGGGTGCCTGTACTGGAGTGAAGTGCCTGTATTGGAGTGCCTGTATTGGAGTGGAGAGCCTGTATTGGAGTGCCTCTATTGGAGTGCCTCTATTGGAGTGCCTGTATTGGAGTGCAGTGCCTGTAATGGAGTGTCTGTATTGGGATGCCTGTAATGGAGTGCCTGTATTGGGGTGCCTGTAATGGAGTGCCTGTATTGCGGTGCCTGTATTGGAGTGTCTGTATTGGAGTGTCTGTGTTGGGGTTCCTGTGTTGGAGTGCCTATATTGGAGTGCCTGTACTGGGGTTCCTGTATTGGAGTGCCTGTATTGGAGTGCCTGTACTGGGGTGCCTGTACTGGAGTGCCTATAATGGAGTGTCTGTATTGGGATGCCTGTAATGGAGTGCCTGTATTGGGGTGCCTGTAATGGAGTGCCTGTATTGCGGTGCCTGTATTGGAGTGTCTGTACTGGAGTGCCTGTGTTGGGGTTCCTGTATTGGAGTGCCTATATTGGGATGTCTGTAATGGAGTGCCTATATTGGAGTGAAGTGCCTGTATTGGAGTGCCTGTATTGGAGTGCAGTGCCTGTACTGGGGTGCCTGTATTGGAGTGCCTGTTTGGGGTGCCTGTACTGGAGTGCCTGTATTGGGATGTCTGTAATGGAGTGCCTGTACTGGAGTGAAGTGCCTGTATTGGAGTGCCTGTATTGGAGTGCAGTGCCTGTAATGGAGTGCCTGTATTGGGGTGCTTGTAACGGAGTGCCTGTACTGGAGTGAAGTGCCTGTATTGGAGTGCCTGTATTGGGGTGCCTGTAATGGAGTGTCTATATTGGGGTGCCTGTATTGGGGTTCCTGTACTGGAGTGTCTGTATGTGTCTGTAGAAGCCAGGAAGCTAGAAATGTGAGTCTGGTGAGTAGAGTGGGAGGAAGATCTTCAGGGAAGGGATAGAACACAAGTGTTTTGCAGAAAGTTTAAGTGGGAAGAGGAACTGGGAGGAAAAGAGGACAGTGAAGAATGGATAACTAATGATAAGTGTGTCCAAAATGACCACATGGAAACCTTCTCTCTTTGCTTGTTGGTTTTTGTCCTTTTTATTATTTATTATTTTTATTCTTTTCCCATACAATAAATCCTGATTTTAATATTTCCTCTCTCCACTCCTCCTAGGTTCCCCTCTCACTCCCCTTTCCCCAGATCCACTCCTCCTCTGTTTCCTTTCATAGGGAAATCAGCCAAATACAGCATAACCAAAGTTACAGTAACACCTTTGATCTCAACAGTTGTGAGACAGAGGCAGGTGGGATCTGTGAGTTCAAGGCAAGCCTGGTCTAAGATAGGCTCCAAAGCTATTCAAGGAGACAAAACCCAAAACAAACAAATTAAACAACAAAATAAGATTAGGCACAAACCCCCATATCAAGGCTGAGCAAGATAACCCAATAGGAGGACTAGCCCAATTGTCATCAGAGGCTTCCTCTAGCAGCTGATTTGAGCAGATGAAGAGACCCACCATAGGTAGGAAGAGTACCCAAACTGGAGATCTCCATCAGAGAGATCTTGAAAAGGGGAGGCCCTGAGGAAGAGAAGAAGGAAGAATTTTATGAGTCAATGATGTTAATGACACCAGTAGAACACAGCCTGGCCCACAGAATCAGTTAGATATTGCTCATAGGAGCTCACAGAGATTGAAGTGATAATCATAGAGCTTGCATGGATCTGCACTAAGTCCTCTGCAAATGTTATAGTTGTTAGCATGATGCTTTTGTGGGACTCCTAACAGTGGGAGTGGGGGTGTCTCTGACTGACTCTTACACCTGCTCTTGGGACCACCCTCTGTCTTATATCTACTAAAATGCATAATTACAAAAGAGTTTGAAATACCATACACAGAATATGCTCCTCCCAAAAGCCCTAGGCTCTTAAACAAAAATCCCAGTGGCAAGAGTGAAATATTTTCTTTCAAGTTATTGGTCAGTAGAGTGCCAGAAACAACCTTCAACAATGCAGGCTATTGTGATTATACTTGGCTGCCCATGAGGACTTGATGTTGAAAGCCTGTTGCTAAAGATACCATGCATCTTTGCCACAGACATGGAAAAATAAATCTGGTACTGGCCTGGAACTTTCCTAACTGTTGGCTTGTTTTCATGGTGCCCCCTCCTGCAACAAGGATGATGGAGGAAAATCATCAGCAGTCCTCCTGAGCCTTGAGTCCTGGGAACCACAATAATGACATTCTGTCAAGATATGGCATGTCTGTATTTAAAGCTACAGAGGAGAAACATGTCTGGTACTTTAAACTATCAAAAAATCTATGGTTGGAAAGTTCTTAAGCCCTAGGGAAAAATTCATTATAATTATTTTGTTAGATAGGCATAGTGTAAAATTGCCTTCTAAATACTTCATCTTATACCCATACCTAGGGGATAATTCACCAGATTATTTTGCTAGAGAGTTAATAGTGTAAAACTACCTTCTAAATACTTCTCTTTATACCCATAGATTAGTTCTCTTCTTAGGCTTTATCAAAGAAGCATCTTTTTGTATTGAGCAATGGCTAATGCAGAGATGTAAAAGTGATCAGAATGCAAAGAGTAAGTGACTGTGGAATGCTCATCCCTAAATGAGACACCTACAACACCTTCTGTCTGCCAAAACCTTAGGGAATATTATGAAAAGAGGAGGCAGACAGACTGTAAGTGTGAAATATGAAAGCACACATAGTATTCAAGTTTTCCTTCAATGGTCATTTACTGAAAGAGTGAGCAAATAGAGAGAGGGTTGGGGCACTCCTACAAAACAATATCTTCTGGACATGTGCTTATGGTGCAGCTATGGTTACACAAATAAGATCTTCACAAGATTGGGGCCATCAGCATTTTATTATGAATGAGGAAAGGGCTCATGAGGCTTCATCCCTCCTTCCTCATTTAAGGGAAGACTGGGAAAAGGGTGTCGCTTTCTTCAGCAATGCAATCACTTTTAAGTTTCATGTTCCATTAACCAACCTCCTGCCCATGCCTATGCAGTAACCCTATTAAGTCTCAGTGGGCTTCACACACACGACACAAAACTAAGAAAGTGAATTAAGAACATCAAACAATATTTTTGCCAATTATACCCATCAATATTTACAGTAGAAATTAACTGTGGCACTTATCAGTAATAAAAAACAGCTTGGTACTGGCATAAAAACAGATTTGTGGATCAATGGAATCGAACTGAAGACCCAGACATTAACCCACACACCTATGAACACTTGATTTTTGACAAAGTGGCCAAATATATTCAATGGAAAAAAGACAATATATTCAACAAATGGTGTTGGTATAACTGGATGGTAGTGTATAGAAAAATGAAAATGGATCCAAACCTATCACCTTGCACAAAACTTAAATTCAAGTGGATCAAAGGCCACAACATAAACCCAGCTACACTGAACTTGATAGAGAAGAAAGTGGGAAATACCCTCCAACGAATTGGCACAGGCAACCACTTCCTAAATATAACACCAGTGGCATAGACACTAAGAACAATAAGTAGGACTCCTGAAACTGAGAAGCTTCTGTAAGGCCAAGGACACAGTCAATAAGACAAAACAACAGCCTACAGAATGGGAAAATATTTTTACCAACCCTACAAGTGACAGAGGATTGATCTCTAAAATACATAGAGGACTCAAGAAACTAGAGCCCAAAACCCTTAAAAGCCCAATTAAAAAATGGAGTTCAGAACTAAAAAGGGAATTCTCAGAAGAAGAATTAAAAATGGCTGAAAGGCACAAGAAAAAGTGCTCAACATCTTTAGCCATCAGAGAAATGCAAATCAAAACAGCTTTGAGATACCACCTGACACCTGCGAAATTAGCTAAGATAAAAGACACAGATGACAGCCTATGCTGGAGAGGATGAAGAGCAAGGGGAATACTCCTCCATTGTTGGGAGTGTAAACTTGTTCAGCCACTCTGGAATGCAGTATGGTGGTTTCTCCGAAAACTGGGAATCAGTCTCCTCAAAGATCCAGCAATACCACTCATAGGCATATACCCTAAAGATGCACATTCACACCCTAAAAGCATTAGTTCAACTATGTTCATAGCAACATTATTCATAATAGCAAGAACCTGGAAATAATCTAGATGCCCCTCAACTGAGGAATGGATTAATAAGGTATGGTGCATCTACATAATGGAGTACTACTCAGCAGTAAGAAAAAATGATACTCTAAAATTTGCAGGCAAACAGATGGATATGGAGAATATCCTCCTGAGTGACGTATCACAATCCCAGAAAGAGAAGCAGGGAATGTACTCACTCATTAGTGGACTTTAAATATATATATATATATATATATATATATATATATATATAGAGAGAGAGAGAGAGAGAGAGAGATGTCATTGTACACAAGAACTCAAGACTATAGCATAGCTAAATGACACAATGTCTCACTTTCTGCATTGATGACCTCTGGCAGAGGGGTGGAGCTAGGGAATGAAAGCAATGCATATGCCCTTCAACTGATGAATGGATAATGGAAATGTACATATATGCACAACAGATGCAAAAAAAAATAAAATTTTCAGGAAACTATTGAAACATCCAGGGAGAGATGCAAAATATTCCTGGTCTCTATGTTCATGCACAGAATTGAAGATAAGACATTTGTGATCCTATGCCCTACAATGGTGGTGTATCAGAACCTCCAACTATGTCAGAGCAATGACTGAATGATGGAAGCACCACAGATCTAAACAATTATACTATTGGTAACAGAAAAGAAAAATAGTGACCCATGTTCCTAGGTGATTCAGGATTATTGTTTAAAATGGAGAAATTATCAGGAAAAAAATATGGGAAGCTGCTAATATGTGTTTCTTTGTTTTAAGTTAATTTAACTGCAAACAGGTATCTGGAGAAGGCATGTGTATGGTCAAAGTTTTGGAACAATAAAACTTAAAGTTGTTACAGGCCCCCCCCCCCAAAAAAAAAAAAAGAAAGAAAGAAATTAACTGTGGCACTTATAAATAACTAAATATTCATAAATCTCTGAAAATAGTAATAGTATGCTAGTCATGAATTGTAATTCAAATATGGCATTAGACTTGGTTGAAAAAGGGTGATTATATTTTTTAAAGCATAAAAGTGTGTTGAGACATTATTGTTCTCCAGTTTTGAGAAAAGTTGTATAATGTCTTCACAGAAGACAACTGGGTTTTCAAACTGCTTCTATAATCAGTTTATTACAATGTGCTATTTTTGACCAAAGTTTCTGAAGTAACTCTGGCCTCCCCCAGGATTATAGTCTCAGGGTGTCCCAGAATCCTGGAAACTCCATGGGAATATTAGCTCTTCAGGAAAGCAATTGTAACAGAGGACTTACACCTTAGAGTGTGATGCTTACTGTTCCTCTGACTCTAACTAACCACTCAAAGGCCTTGCTAATAGGGCAGACTATGTTGATAGGACCAAAAATTTGGTGCTGTGTTTGCTCACTCTGTATTGTCAGTTGGCATCAACATTTTATATTCTTTTTAGTAAAGTGTGCATCTAAGGGGAACTTGAATACCTCATGCACTTTCATATTCCAACAATTTTCATGGGGACAGAAAGCAATGTTGCCATGTATAATAAAGAAAAACTGAATAAATATGCACAAAAACAAAATAATTCATAGAAGAAGAAAATATAACCAATAAATTGAGTTATTTGACAATTTTCCTTGTTAGAGAATGTGTACTTAGGAGCATGGTAAAGAACTATAGAGAATTTATGCTCTAAAATATAGCCAGTCCTTTCAATAAAGTGACTTAAACTGATAGTGATGTGCTAAACAGGACTAATCCTAAAAAGTTCTCAACTAACTCAAAGTAAGAAAAAGCAAAATATTGACATGCACTTAGACATATGAGCCCTAAAAGCCTCTGTCCTCACACCTTATTTTCAAGGCACTTTTCATTTGCCCTCTTGCTTTGAAATTACTTTAACTTATCCAAGAAAAAGTATCCACTTCATTTAGAAAATAAATAATTCATGTGGGCTTTCTTTACTTTCTATAATAAAATATTACTTAGGAAAGCAACATCTAACTGTAGCCTTATTCATAATATATATGGTCCTATGACACATAGCAATTCTTCGGTCATCAATGGGTCATATATCCAAGGAGGTCATCTAAGACTATCATTGAGCTAAAGAATTCCTATTGTCTAGTGACTGTGTAGCCATCATGTTGTCAAATCATAATGTCACTACCTATCAGAGAAAATTATGCACAATTATACATACATACATATAGATATATGGTACATGATTGATAATTGTTAGTGGCTTATATATGTATATATTGTACCTCCTTCTGTGTATATTTCTTCTCCTTATCAAAAGAAAACCTTCATTGTTTTGTTGGTTTCAATAAGAATGTCCCCCACCCTCACAGGCTCATAGATTTGAAAGCTTAAATACCAGGGAATTACACAATTGAGAAGGATCAGGAGGTGTGGCCTTGGTGAAGTAGGTGTGGACTTTCTGGAGGAAGTGTTTCACTGATTTCTCTGCTTTCTGCCTACAGATCAGTCTATATTTCTCAACTACTGCTCCAGTACTTACCTGCATGTTCCCTGCCATGATGATAATGGACTAAGCCCTGGAAACTATAAGCACGTTTTCTTGGTCATAGTGTCTCTTCACAGTAATAGAACAGTAAGACAAGTATGAAGCAGTAGACTGTGTTTCATCAACAGTAATGTTCTACATTTCATATTTACCATTTATAAAATTCTGAGGTCTTGTTGAGAAGCCACGTAAGTGCTGATTGGGATATCAATCAAACTGATCAACAGTCAGAAGAAACCAAGCCCATGTTTATTTCTTTGCTTCAAAATAGTATCTGATGGTCCTAAATACTATGACCTGGTTCAGTGGGATTAATAGTGAATTTTTCAAAAGAAAGTATTTTTCTATATGTGGGTTATGAAACAATAAATTCACTAACATTCAAAATGCTTTTAGCTGCATGTATAATGGTATTGCATTTGTACCTCAAAACCATTTGGGTTTTTTAGTTTAAATTTCTAGTTAAATGTGTAGTTTAGAACTTCTTGATATAAGGAATCCTTGTATTTTGACAAAGTATTCAAATGTTACTCAGTAATAAACTAAAACATAGACAAATTACTACTCAGAATTTTCAACCCTCCAGTGTTGTTGTGTGGTTACTAACACAACAAAATGTTCCTGATAGGCACCAAGGAGTGTACAGGACAGGCCTACAATGCCTAGATTAACAGTGTGAGCTGATGAAGGAATTTTATTCTGATCAGTATCACCTCACTGTGAAAAATGCTAGTGAAAATAAAGGCAACAGGTAAGATAGTGACCCATGTAAGACAGCATAACACAAGAAAAAGGACTAGAGTATATACATTTCCAAAATTTTTATTTTTCAACTTTTCCCATATGAAAAAACAAAACAATTTTAGGTCTGAAGTCACATAGAAAACTGGAATATAGATTTACTTTTTGTGAGAAATTAATTCCTTAGAACCTTAGTGGAGTTTGCTTTAAAGCTAGGAGCATAGTAAGGTCGCTCTTCTCCCTTTTGTGTGCATCTTCTCTTCCCTCAAACTCCGTAAATAAACTCTAGTATGGATTACTGGTAGTGTGGTTTGTTTCCTGTGTGTGTTAACACCTGCTGCTGCTCAAGTGAGGGATGGGACCAGCATTCCCAATTTCAGGAAGTGGGGGGGGCAGTTCTCTCATGCTGAGGTCATCTGTTCCCAGTGGCTGGTGAAGAGAAGATCCAGTCCCTCCCATGAGGGTGGGCCAGCTTTTGCCAGAGAGGGGTAAGGCCAGTTCAGCACAGCCCTTGTACTTCAACACAGGGTTTAACATATGGTTCAACATATGGTTTGCATGGGCTCCTGCGATAACACTGGCAACAGGCATCAACACAAACCTTAACTACAGCAGGACCACAGACCCAGGCATGGCCAGCAGCAGAAAATTGAGCCAGGATGTACTCTTGGTCCTGGATGGCAGCCCAGGCCACTCAGATAAGTATCACGCCGTCTGAAGTTTGGGCCTCAGTTACCAACATGGTCCCAGTTAACATCCCAGACCCTGGGCATCCACACGGCCTTTGATAGTAATAGGCACCATGGACAGCAACACACAGACTACCCCCCCCACCCCAGCTGCAGTTGTGGCTATAGCCCCAGATATGACCCTAGACTGCAGCTCAGGTATGGACAGCTCCATGGCACCAGGTGGCAGAGCCGGCCATTCACATTAGCCAATTCATCATCTCCTTTTCCTCTTTACACTGCCTCTATCCACAGGACATGAACCCCCCCCTCTCTCTTTCTCTTCCTCCTTCCTTCCCTCCCTCCTCTCTCTCTCCCATATTCCACATGTATTTGCTCAACATAATGTCACTCAACTGCCCAGCTTCACAGACCTGTGGTTTCTTCTACCCACACATGCCATGTGGCCCCACATGGGTATGTTTCCTCATCTGCCTTCAACCTGTTCATCTCGCCAATGCCTGATCATTTTCTTGAATGGAGGATTAAGAAAAGAATGAATACTTATTGCTTTTCTTAGATCTTCATTTTTTAAATCAATTCTTAATGTTACTATATGTGAACATGTACACATATTCTGGTATTTTATTTCAATGCCTTTCTATACTTCATAACATCTTTTTAAAAGATATTAATTTAAATTTATGCATATTCATCTGATGAAGACATATCATTTTCCAATATAATGTTATTGCTATATATCCCCTGACTCAGTTATTTACATTTATGAAGAATTGTTATTTCTTCTATTTTTTGAGACTATATAATAATTACACCATTTCCTCCATCCTTTTCCTCCACCTAAACCCTGCTATCTACCCTTACTTCCTCTCTTTCAATCTCAAGGCCTCTTTTTTTTTCAAGGCTTCTTTTTTATTAATTGTTGTGAGATATATATATATATATGTATCCATATATAATGTTATATATAACACAATATATATCCTAATACATCCTAAATGCCTAGATGTATATGTACATATTATATATCCTAAATTAGAATATATACATAAGAAAACTACTCAGTCTGAATAATGTTACTGTATATTTGTTTTCAGGGCTATTTAGTATTGAATAACCAATTGGTGTGCTCTTCCCTAGTTCCTTGAGTAGAGTTGAGGTTTCTTGGACTTCCTATAGTTTGTTAATATGTTGATTGTTGTCCATGTTCAGCTCATGGTTATGTAATCATGTTGGTGAGATTTCATGGGCATAGTTTCTGATATTCTGAGGAGACGCATATCACAGCAAATGTTCTATTTCCCTGGCACTTGTAATCATTCTTCCACAATGTCTTCTGAGCCTTAGGTGCAAGAGTTGCATTAGATATATTAATTTAAACTACAGAAAATTTAAGAACTAGTCAAAGTCACAGTGGAAGTATTCCAGCTAAAGATATGACAGCTCTTTAATTAGACTGTATTTCTATATTAATTCAAATTTTGGTTCAACTGTCAATTAATTCACTATATTCTGATTCTTTTTTCTCATTAGCATTGAAATTATGCACAGCTATATTATCTCTGTCCAAAATGACTTAGAGTTCTTGGTCATCCTTCCAGACACAGATACACTAGCTTTATCTATAACACCTACTAACTTCATTCATAAATGTAGTTAGTAGAATCAAGGAAATTGTTTCAAACCAGTTGCCAAGACATGCACATAATGTACTTCCTTATGAGCCAACCTGGAGTCTGCCTAAGAATCTAGCAACAACCACTGTCCAATGTTCCTGATTGAGTGGAGTCTGCCTGAGAGCCTAGCAACAGTCACTGTCAGAGGTCCTGATTGTGCTCAGTCAATAAGGGATGACCACACAAAATCACAAGATTGTAACACAACCTAGGTACTAGGAGGAGAGTATATAAGGCTCTCCCTCCCCATTGTTGAATAAAGGAGTTAGTCTTTAGCTTTTCAAGTGACTTCTAGAGTCTATGTCATTGACTCTATATTTCCTCACCCTTCCCCCAAGAGAACAGTTAGGACCCAACAACACATAAAGACAAAAATACACATTCCTACATACACACATGTTCATATGTACACTTTTCACAAACAGTATAATAGTAAAAAGCTAGGAAGAATTATGCTTTTTCCTTTATATTTTATGTTATTTCTCATTAACTTGGATTCCATTACTATAAAGGTTACAAGCTCTTTTATATCAATCATAAACAGTGACATGAACTTTATATGAGAGACAGTACTATATCATGTGAAACAATTCCTGAACTCCTTTCCTGACTTTTGCTAACTGTCACCAAGATAAGGAGATGCTGTGCAGATTAATGGCCCTAGAGGATCTTAGGCTAGGCATGCAGGCATCATAGCCTACTATACTTTTTTCTTTTGTTTGTTTTTGAGATTATAATTTAATTATAACATTTCTTCCATATCTCTCTCCCTCAAAGCCCTCCCATGTACTCTTCTCCACTCTGTTTCAAATTTTCACTTTATTTGTATAAGCATTTTTTAAATTCATATACAAATCTGTATTTGCATATATATATATATATATATATATATATATCCATTCCTAAGTGTAACTTGTTTAGTCCACATCATGTTACTTGTTATATGTTTTCAGAGCTGACCATTTGGCATGGACACCCAATTGGAGTGCTCTTCCATGGGGGGACCACTTCTCCTGCCTCTATCTTTCTTCAGTTGCCTGTCATTCTTTGTATAGGGTTAAGACTTTGCAGGCTTTTTTCTGTTCAGTTCAGAATGTTCATTGGTGTCAACTTTGCTCAATTCACATAGGGGCATTAATGTTGGTGAAGTTTTATGGGTATAGCTGCTAATGTTACTTGAAGACACAATCTCATAGCAAACTTCCTGATCTTCTGACTCTTATAATCTTTTTACACCTTCTTCCATGATGTTCCCTGAGCCGTAGGTGCTGGAGTGTTTTGTAAACATATCCATTGATACTGGGTTCCACGACTCTGCATTTTGACTAGATATAAGTTTTTCATAATAGTCTCCATCTATTGCAAAAAGAATTTTTTTATGCATGGACAGAAGAATAAATGTTATAAATGTTGATTATGATAGTTTAGTAAATTCTCCTCTATAATTTTACTAGAACTGTGTAGTTAGTTAGGTTTCCATTGCCAGGCATAGTATTGTTGTTGAGAGAGTTTTAAGCCCAACTAGAGATCTGTTGGTATCCAGAGATGCCATGCTGGATGTTGGTATGATAGACATCATAGACAGGTAGGACTTTTGATTTTCTCCCCCCTTTGGAAGCTTGCATAGTATCTTGTGGTACCAAAAGAGCCAATCTCCAGGGAGGGGGCATTCAAGTCAGTTCCATTTTAGGAGTCTCTGTACCCAGTATCTAAAATGCATGGTGTCTTCAGCAAGAGGTACTAAGCTTGTCTCTCTTGAGTGTAACCAAAGGCTACAGCAACATGCTGTATGTTTTGAGAGTCTCATAGATAGCCCTGACCAATAACCCAAAGGAGAGCTTCTCATCTTTGGTATTGAAGTTTTTGTTAGGTGGTCTTTAGCTCTTGGAACTATGCTTTTAGGCAGTTGGTGACCACACAGCAGTACTAGAGCTTTCAAGTGACTACCTATGGAATAAAGTAATGATCTTTGTCATTTCCCATAACCCCTCAACCATGATCCAACTTGATACTAAATCTATCTTTCAGATTTTAGCACAGGATATACCTACTTCCAAGTTACCTGCCTGGAACATACCTACTCTAAAGCTCACTCTATATTTGTCATGATTTGTAATTCTATTCATATTCACATTTTAATCCAGTGGTATAAATTTATCACTCTATGGTACCTTAGAATACCTTCTAGCTTACATTTCACTGTTAGTGATAATGTCTTTTCAGAAACAAACGTGTCTCATCTTGCCTACTATTCCTCTGTCAAGGCTGTGGGAGAGATTAGTGCACAGCATGTAGTTAGACATTTCCTTGAATTGTCATGGCATGCCTTGCAAAACTCAATTCCTCTCTTCAACTAGCTTTTCATTTGAGTATTAAAAATATTTTTGGTTATGTAGTCTTTTTTGCTACTTTTTCAAGGGAATTAGTTTTTTAACAATTACTATAACTACACATGGGTCAGTAACTTTTTGAACATTCAAAACCCCAAATAATGATAACAATAAAACTTCCAAGATTTCTAAGATCTTTACATGTTGGGGGTTTTGGGTTAGTACACATTTCTCTACAAAGTGAGTGTGGCTGTGTACTTGTCATTTATCCCTAACAGAGGTTTCTACTTCTTTTTGAAATGTCAGGAATGAAACCAGTGTCTTGACACATTATGCAGCCACTATACAACTGAGCTACATCCCCAGGAGTCTTTACCCAGTGGTGCTTGTCCTGAGTTCTTACTTCTTTGAAAAAGTCTTTCCCAGCTATCAGAACCCTAACATGCCTAGTATGGCACCTTTTATTCATTATTTCTCAAGAGTGAATATCAAGTACAGGGTCTTCATAGAAAACACTTGAAATGGATGTGACATAATCAAGTTCCTAAATTTTAATCCAGACTTGATTTACCAGTGGAATGTTATAATCTAAATATTTAATAAACACTTTATCTAGTACACACACTAAGGTTTGAACATACATATTGATCATTTTAGTTATTTCTAAAACAAAATGAAAATACTTTAGCAGTCCATCACCTTAACTACTCGGCCACCTCGTCGAAAAAATGAAAATACTTTAAATACAAATATACTGTTAATTTTTAATTAATTAAATAGCATAAAAGAAATTTTGCACGTGCCACAAATTTTACAATATATTACTTTTGTTTCCAATGGTTTCCAGCTTTTTGTCATTGTAAGTCAGTATTGTGACCTACAAGGTTCATGCTTGAGAACTGTGAAATTGAGTTACAAAAAAATCAGAAAAATCTCACAATATTTTGAGTTAAGTTTACAATTTGCTTTTTACAACTTATCCAACCCAGGCTGTAGGTTGGGCATGACTGCTAAAGTATTTTAAAGAAATCCTCTGTGTATCATTTTAACACTTGAGATAAAGGTGTATAATATATACATATATGTGTAACATATATATGTGTGTATATATATATATATATATATATATATATATATATATAGTGTGTGTGTGTGTGTGTTAATTAGGTATCTAGGCTCTGATAAAACATGATGACCAAAAGCAGCCTGTGGAGGAAAGGGTTTATTTTAGCACACAGTTATAGTCTGTCATGAAGGAAAATCAGGACAGAAATTCAGTCAGGACAGGAATTCAAGGCAAGAACCTGGGGGAGGGACCCAAAGCAGAAACTGAAGACGAGTCCAGCTAACTGGCTTGCTCTCTCTGACTTACACAACCTTCCTTCTTATACAGCCCAGGACCATCTTCCCATGGGTAGCACAGTCCCAAATGGTCTGAACCTGCCCACATCAATAAATAATCAAGAAAATATCTCGACCAGGACCGGTGCTCTCTGCGGCGTCCCAGCACACTCTGGAGCAGGGGGCAGCTGAACTCTGCACCTGGCCACACCCACAGCTCCTGCTGCTGCTGAGGGTATCTGCAAGGATCCCTACTGCGACCCCGAACTGAGTGAACTGAGCAAACCAACTGCAGGGGTCTCTGAGGGGCGGATTCGAACCCTGACCAGAGGTGA
>PVIH01021763.1:0-28880 GCA_004025045.1 Sigmodon hispidus | reverse complement strand
ACCCCTGCAGTTGGTTTGCTCAGTTCACTCTGTTCGGGGTCGCAGTAGGGATCCTTGCAGATTCCCTCAGCAGCAGGTGCTGTGGATGTGGCCAGGTGCAGAGTTCAGCTGCCCCTGCTCCAGAGTGCGCTGGGATGCCTCAGAGAGCACCGGTCCCGGTGGCGGAAGCAGAAGCAATGGGAGCTCAACTCTCCCTCCCAGGCCAGGATACATGCTCTGAGGCCTGCCGAACCCTCCTCACCTCTGGTCAGGGTTCGAATCCGCCCCTCAGAGACCCCTGCAGTTGGTTTGCTCAGTTCACTTAGTTCAGGGTCGAAGCAGGGATCCTTGCAGATTCCCTCAGCAGCAGGAGCTGTGGGTGTGGCCAGGTGCAGAGTTCAGCTGCCCCTGCTCCAGAGTCTATGTCCCCCTTTTCATTTCTGATTTTGTTGAGTTGAACACTCTCTCTCTGTTTTGTGATTAGTTTGGCTAAAGGCTTATCTATCTTGTTAACTTTCTCAAAGAACCAACTCTTAGATTCATTGATTCTTTGTATTGTTCTTTTTGTTTTAATTGTATTGATTTCAGCTCTAAGTTTGATTATTTCCTGCCTTCTACTCCTTCTAGGTGAGTTTGCTTGTAACTGTTTTAGGCTTTCAGCTGAGATGTTAGGTCTCTAGTGTGGGATTTCTCAAGGTTTTTCATATAGGCATCTAGTGCTATCAATTTTTCTCTTATGATTGCTTTCATTGTGCCCCACAAGTTTGGATACGTTCTAGATTCATTTTCATTGAATTCTAGGAAGACTTTGATTTCTTTCTTAATTTCTTCCTTGACCCAGAGATGGTTCAGCTGATTGATGTTTAGTTTCCATGAGTTAGTAGGCTTTCTATGGGTTTTAATGTTGTTGAACTGTAACTTTAGGCCCTGGTGGTATGATATGTTACAAGGGATTATTTCCATTTTTGTATCTGCTGATATTTGCTTTATGACCAATTATATGGTCAATTTTGGAGAAAGTTCCATGAGGAGCTGAGAAATATGTATATTCTTTTGCATTTGGGTGGAAGATTCTGTAGATATCTATGAAATCCATTTGCATCATAACCTCATTTAGACTCCTTATTTCTCTGTTGAGGCTCTGTCTTGTTTTTCTATCCAGGGTTGAGAGTGGGGTATTGAAGTCTCCCGCTATTAGGGTGTAAGAATTGATTTGGGATTTAAGCTTTAGCAGTGTTTCTTTTAGATAAGTAGGTGCCCTTATGTTAGGGGCATAAATATTTAAGATTGAAATCTCCTCTTGACCAATTTTTCCTGTGATGAATAAGTAATGACCATCTTGGTCCCTTTTAATTGCTTTTAGCTTAAAGTCTACTTTGTTAGATATCAGGATTGCAACCGCTGCTTGTTTCTTAGGACCTTTTGACTGGAAAATCTTTTCCAAACCCTTTATTCTAAGCCTGTGTCTGCCTTTGCAGTTGAGGTGTGTTTCTTGTAGGCAACAGAAGGATGGCTCCTGTTGTTGTGTCCATCTTGTTAGTGTGTGACATTTTATAGGAGAGTTGAGACCATTGATGTTAAGGAAAATTAGTGACCATTGATTCATATTTCTTGCCATTTTTGGTGGCAACTTGTTTGTATTTCCTTTCTCTAGGGTATTCTTCTGTGGACTTATTGATTGTTTGTGATTTCAAGGGTGTATCTGAGGTCCTTAGCTTGGAGATTTCCCTCTAATACTCTCTGTAGTGCTGGATTGGTAGATAGGTATTCTTTCAGTCTGACTTTATCCTGAAATACCTTGTTTACTCCATCTATGGTGATTGACAATTTTGCAGGGTATAGTATTCTAGTTTGGCAGCCATGCTCTTTTAGCGTCTGTATAACTTCTGACCAAGTCCTTCTATCTTTCATCATTTCCATTGAATAGTCTGGTGTTATTCTGATGGGTCTGCCTTTATATTTGAGTTGACCCTTTTCTTTTGCAACTCTAAAATTTTTTCTTTGTTCTGTATGTTTTGTGGCTTGATTATAATGTGGCGTGCTGACTTTTTTTGGGGATCATATCTATTTGGTGTTCTGTAAGCTTCTTGTATCTTTATAGGCATTTCCTTGTTCAGGTTAGGGAAGTTTTCTTCTATGATTTTATTGAAAACATTATCTGTGCCTTTGAACTGGTATTCTTCTCCTTCTTCTATTCCTATTATTCTCAAATTAGGTCTTTTCATGGTGTCCCAGAGTTCCTGAACATTTTGAGTTATGGCTTTTTAAATTTTACTATTTTCTTTGACTTATATATCTATTTGAGCTACTGAGTCTTCCACTTCAGAAATTCTGTCTTCCATCTCTTGAGCTCTGTTTGTTATGCTTGTATCTCTGGTTCCAGCTTTTTTCTTCAGGTTTTCTATTTTCATCTTTGCCTCATTTTTTGCCTTTTTTTATTGCTTCTATTTCAGCTTTTTTTTCAGCTTTTAGTTGCTGGCATGTTTCTTTCATAGATTTGTTCATCTCTTCCAATTTTTTGTTTGTATTTTCTTGTATTTCTTTAAGGCTTTTTTTCATATCTTCTTTGATAGCTTTGATGATCATCAAAAAGGAATTTTTGATGTTGCTTCCTTCTGTTTCCTCTTCATTGCTCAATTCAGTTCTTGTATTTGTAAGATTGCCACTCTCTTTTGGATTTACCATGTTGTTCTTTGTATTATTATGTAATTTTTTGCACTGACGTTTGCCTATGGCTTCAGTGGTTCACGATTAGATGGCTCCTGGTCAGTTGTGGCACTCGGGTTTGTGTGCCTCCTGTCACCTCTCTGGGCAGGGTCAGAATCTACCCTTCAGGGACCCCTGTAGTTGTTGGTTTGCTCAGTTCGATGTGGTGGTGGGTAGCTGTGCAATTTCCCTCAGCAGGAGCTGTGGGTATGGTGACAGGCAGAGTTCATCTGCCCGCACTCCAGAGTGTGCTAGGACTCTGCAGATAGCACTTGGTCCTGGAAGCAGAACCGGAACCGATGGGAGCTCAAGTCTCCCTCCCTGTCTGGGATATATGTGCTTGGGCCTGGTGACACCTCCTCACCTCTGAGCAGGGTCTGAGTTTGTCCTTTCCAGACCCCTGTAGTTGTCTGTTTTCAGTTTGAGGTGGTCGTGTGTAGCCATGCAAATTCCTTCAGCAGGAGCTGTGGGTATGGTGACAGGCAGAGTTTATCTGCCCCTGCTCCAGAATGCGCTGGGAATCTGCAGACAGCACTTGGTCCCGGAAGCGGAACTGGAACCATTTGCTGAGCTCTTTTTATGAGGCCACAATCACCCTGATAATGAAGCCATTCAAAGATGCAAGCAAGAAAGTGAATTACAGACCAATCTCCCTTATAAACTTTGATGCAAAAATATTCAATAAAATTCTGACAAACCGAATCCAACAACATATGAAAAAAGTCATTCACCACAATGAAGTAGGCTTCATTCTACAGATGCAGTGAGGTACAACATACACAAACCTGTAAATATCATCCATCATATAAACAAACTGAAAGCAAAAAAGAATGAAAGAAAACATAAACACATGGTTATCTCATTAAATGCAGAAAAAGCCTTTGAGAAATTCCAACACTCATTCATGACAAAAGCCCTGGAGAGATAGGAATACAAAAAAATATACATATATATATACACCAAGTCAGAAGCCAACATTAAAATATATGGAGAAAAACTCTAAGCAATCATACAAAATCAGAAACAAAACAAGGCTGTCCTCTCTCTCCTTATATATTTAATATAGTTCTTAAGTCTCTAGCTAAAGCAATAAGAAAATAAAAGGAGATTAAAGGGATACAAATAGGAAAGAAAAAAGTCAAATTATCTCTATTTGGAGATAATATGATTGTATACATAAGGGACCCACAAAATTCTACCTGGGAACTCCTACAACTGATAAACACCTTCAGCAATATAGCAGGGCACAAGATTAACACAAGAAAATCAATAGCCTTTCTATACACTAAAGATAAAAGGGCTGAAATAGAAATGAGGGAAGCATCACCCATTAAAGTAGCTGCAAATAGTATTAAATATCTTAGTGTAACTATATCCAAAGAAGCATCAGACTTGTTTGACAAAAATTTTAAGTCACTGAAGAAAGAAATGGAAGAGGATATCAGAAAATGGAAAGATGTCTCATGCTCCTAGATAGGTAAGATCAACATAGTAAAACTGGTAATTTTATCAAAAGCAAACCACAGACTCAATGCAACCCCCATCAAAATTCCAACACTTTTTTTTTTTTTTACAGATCTTGAAAGTACAATACTCAGCTTCCTGTGGAATAAGAGGAAACCTAGGATTGCCAAAACAATCCTGCTCAATAAAAGAACTTCAGGAGAAATCACCATCCCTACATTCAAGCTATACCATAGAGCTACAGTAATAAAAACAGTCTGTCACTGGCATAAAAACAGAATTATGGATCAATGGAATTGAATTAAAGACCTCAACATGTACTCACACACTTATGACCACCTAATTTTTGACAAAGGTGCAAAAAAATATTCAACGGAAAAAGACAGTATCTTCTACAAATGTTGTTGGCATAACTGGAAGATAGTATGTGGAAAAATGCAATTAGATCCAAACCTATCACCCCGAACAAAACTCAAATCCAAATGGATCAAAGATTTTAACATAAATCTAGCTACACTGAACTTGATAGAAAGGAAAGTGGGAAATATCTTCCAACACATTGGCACAGGTGACCACTTCTTGAATATAATACCAGTAGCACAGACACTAGGAATAACAATAAGTAAGGGGGACCTTCTGAAACTCAGATGTTTCTGTAAGGCCAAGGACACAGTCAGAAAGACAAACTGACAGCCTACAGAATAGATGAAGATCTCTACCAACCATCCAACTAACAAAGGACTGATCTCTAAAATATATAGATAACTCAAGATACTATAACCTTAAAACCTAAATACCCAATTAAAAATAGTGTTAAGAGCTAAAAAGAAAATTCTCAACATAAAAACTACAAAAGGCTGAAAGGACTTAAGATATTGCTGGTTATCTCAGCGATCAAACAAATGCAAATCAAAACAATTTTGAGATACCACCTTAAATCTGTCAGAATAGCTAAAATCAAAAACACAGATGACAGCCCATGCTAGAGAGGATTCAGAGCAAGGGGAGCACTTTTCCATTGTTGGAGGAAGTGTAAACTTGTACATGCACATTTTAATGCAGTATGGCGGTCCTCAAAAAACAGGGAATCAATCTCTCCAAGGATTCAGCAATATCACTATTGAGCATATACCTGAAGGATGCACATCTGTTCCCCAAAGGCATTAGCTCAACTATGTTCATAGCAGCATTATTCATAATAGCAAAAACCTGAAAACAACCTAGATGCTTTTCAACTGATGAATGGATTAACAAATTGTGGTACATCTCTACAATGGAGTACAATTCAGCAGAAAAAAAAAATGATATCCTAAAATTTGCAGGCAAATGGATGGATTTAAAAAATATCCTCCTTAGGGAGGTATCACAAGTCAAGATAGATAGGCATAGGATGTACTCATTTATAAGTAGAATTTAGACAAAAAGCAAAGAATACCCAAGCTACAAACCACACACACCCTGAACAATGCATTTGTTGTGCCATATCAGAAACTGTCGTATTTGTTTCTGTTTTTTCTGCAAACATTCATTTTAAACACTGTGGAGAAAGAGGTTGCCACAAGTCTTCATCACTTTCAGGGTAGGCCAGATATAGTTCTTTAGGTGAGTTCTATTTTTCCTATTCTTTTCCTTCAGTGTTCTGTAGCTCCATGTTGCTTCTATCAGCTCACTTTGGTGTAGCACTCCTGGTGTTGGGACTAATTATCGCCACCTTACATGACTAGACCTAGAAAGGAGATTTTTTTCATCCTAGCATCATGTACACTTTCCACAACTTGTTCTTCTCCAACTTATTAAGTCTACTGGCATCATTCCCACTGACCTGAATCATACCTACCAAATATCCATTGACCTTTGCCCACATTCTGTAAATGAGATCTAATTTGTAGATAACATTTTTTACCCTCTCATTCTTTATATTTGCTTCTACTCTTTTCTTCCTGTCACAATCCTGAACAACCTCTCAGTTTTACTCCGTAACCAAATTGTCTCTTTTCAGCAATCTATCAATTATTTCTCAAAAGTTTCTCGAGGAATACAAAAAAACAATAGCGTGTTTCAAAAATAATCAAGTTAATAGGCTCCTAGCAAGTGACCAAAAGTTATCTTCTTCCAGTGGACCTTGAAATACCCCCTCCTAATGACCACACTCCTCAGTTTGAAGCAGTTAAGAATTCAATGTTGTTACTCCCCATTTTCTTTTTCTGTGTTTATAGCCTGTAATGATAAAATGCCCTACATGCCCTATACACAAAATGTAAGAGTCTAATGAGATTACAATGCCTTGTTTAGCCATTATCTATCAGCTGCAACCCAGAGAAGACTGCTTGCTGAGACCCCCTGTTTGTCAAAATACTCTGTCTTGCTTGAACAAATGGTTTCAGGAGAAAAAGATCAGAGGCTTACACATGGACTCCTATAGATTTGCATTAATGCCCTCATTGCCAAGCTTCTCTATAAACTCCAAAATACTCCTTCAATCTGAGGATACCTCCATTTTCAGCAAAGAGAGCCAGTTTATTGTTCTCTATGCTAACAAATGCAGTCTCATATTCTGAGATCTGAATATGGTCTCTTTCCTGTATTTTGTTTCTAAATTTTGTGTTATAAATTTAACAACATAGATAAATATGACCTTGCATTCATCAATATTCTGTCTTCACCTTTTAAGTGCTAATATTACAGGCCTGCCACCATACTCTCTCTTTTCATAATTTGAATATACTAAAAATGGGAAGAATGTGGATCTAGCTTAAATCTCAGTACATAAAAAGAAGAGGCAAGTGGGTCAGAAGTTCAAAATATGCTTTGTTAAATATGGAGTCTGAGGCAAGCCAGAGCTACAAAAATACTGTTTAAAAACAAACAAGTGTAATTAGTATACCAAAAATAATCCATTTTAACCCTGGAGGTAACTTATTAATGAATTTTTCCTAACATATCTAGGGAACAGTATCTAACAGAAGATATCCTGGACACAATGTTCCCCTGAGTCTTAGCTGCTTTGTTGAATTTGTACAGGTTAGATTATTCACTCTACTGTCACTTATTTTCTGAATTGGAAGTTGTTCTAGATCTCTGTATTAATAGCTGTCTCAGTTTCTCTAGTATTACTGTGATGAAACATCATTACCAAGGTCCTTACAATTTCAGAAACTAAAAATTCATGACCATCATAGGAGTGGGCATGGTCACAAATGCACAGAAATGTTGTTGGGACAGTAGCTAAGAAGTCTCATCTTAAAACAATATCATCAAGATAATTATTAGGAATAAGATTAGTCTTCTGCAATCTTAATGTCTTACCTCAGTGACCTGTCCGTTCCAAAATATCCTATTATTCCCAAATAGATTTAAGCAACCTGGAAACAAGTTTTCAAGCATATGTGCCTATGAGAGCCAGTTTTATTTCAAACACTACTATATCCACTGTTACATAAAGAAGATACTTTCATGAGGATTGAGAAGTACACTTATCTTTGGATAAAAGGTTATGCACTTGGGAAACATAGAAGCCATCTAAATAGTATAATTTAGACCCAGAAAGTAGTAAATTTTGTTTTCTGGTCTATAATCTCTCAATCCACAGGTATGTAATTAAGCTTACAGGACCATTAACAAAAATAACATCTTCAGCAATTGATGCATAGAAAATGGGTTACTTCTTAGTAGATAAATGATATTATTCACATTTATCTGTCTTCACAGTAATCAAATACAGATTCACAAAATATATCAATCTAAACCCAAACCTTACTTCTAAGGATAAATGCGCAATATGAGCTCTTTGAATCAAATTTTTCTTGACTGGAATTTAATGCCAACAACTGGCATGTCTGATATCCAAAAATTACAGCAAATCAAACCATCTACCAAGTAAAGAAGAAATCCACAGAATAAGATAGAATCTTTCTAGCAGAGCATTAATTACCAAAATATACAAAAATCTCAATAAGAAAAATCAAGCAAACAAGACTCATTTTAAAAATGAGCTAGGTATCTAAATAGAAAATTATCAATAAAAGAAAAAAATAGTCAATAAATAATTTTGAAAAGTGTCCACATCCTTAATAATTATAAAAATATAAACTATCTTGATATTTCATTTTATCTCAATTATATAGCCTAAATTAATAAATCAAGTGACAAAAATAACTGAAAATGATATGAGAAAAATAATACTAAACTTATGCTCTATTGCTGAAATTTCAAACTGGTGCAGCTATTCTGAAAACTAGTGTGAAGAATCCTTAAAATGCTAATGTAGGTCTTTTTTATGAGCCTGTATACCAAAGTCATGGCATATCACAAGGAACTCAACATCCTACTTTGCAGACTTTTGATAAGTGATTTTATTGTTTATTGGTTCTTATTTCACAAAATATAAAAAATTAAAAACACCAAAAAGTTTCTTTAACTGTTGACTAGGTAATGAAACTGTGGTACATATAGACAATGGGAGACTATTCAGATATAAAGGAGAAAAACTGTAGGTCATTGGGATGAAAGTAGAATGGAGGATATTAAGCATGTTAACTGAGACTCAGAACAATCAACATAGGTTTTTGCTTTTTTGATTCCTAACTTCTAGTATATAGTTGTTAATATTTAACCTCAGGAACCAGAAAAATAAAGAAAATGAAAAGGAAACATTAGGAGAGAGTTTATCTGTAGTGGGAATTTCAAGAAGTGTCAAAGGGAGAACTGGGCAGAGTACATAAAAAGGAAGCCAAAATATGTAAAAGGGTGAGAGAAGAAATAACACTAAGGAATTTTGAAAATGTCACAGGACATTTCATACATATGTATGTATTTATATATATATTTAAATATATTTAGAACAAATTAATTAAAATAAGAATTAAAATTCTGTTACTACCAAAATGCTAGAACTTTGTTTTGTTAATTTTTTCTTCATTTTCATGTCAAACAAGTAAGTTTGATTTACAGTTTCTAGGTTGACAAATTGGAATGATACATTACATTTTATGTAAAAATAAAGTAGTAATAAAAAAATAAAATTTATCAATTTTAAATATACCAAATTTACATTCATAAACTAAGTGTTATTTAACATATAATTCAACATTTTCATAACTTGTTGGTCATCACCATTTTTATTTATTTTATATCTAGTATATATATATTCCTACATCAGAGACTTCCATAAAATTTATTTTAATATTATTCATTTATCTGGTATAATATAGTTATAATAAAGAATAATATTCTCTGTGTTTATGCTGATTTGCATATAATTAAGCATGATATTTTTTATGCAGCAGCAGTGAAAAAAAGGGAAATTAAACATCTGCAATAACAGATTGTGAATCACAAAAGGAAGAAAAGTGTTATATAAACATTCATGTCATTAGAAATCAGTAAGATCATTTATTTGAATATTTTTGAAGCATAACTTATTCTTAATTTAAAATTTAAGCCATTATGTAGACATACCCCCTTTCTGTAAAGAAGAACCACCTTTCCAACTCAGAAGTATGTGTCTATTGTTTTCTATTTTCTAAACACAAAATCTATTCATTATAAAAGTTCAATGCTAAAATATAGGCACACTTTACAAAAGTAAAGGTAAACAAAAAGAGACCATTGATCTGTGAGGTAGGGAACATGGGAACAATTGAAGGAATGAAAAGAAAGGGAAAGATGTTCTCTGTAGATCAAGTTAAACTGAAAGTCACAGATATCTACCTCCCTTTGCTTTCCAAGTGTGGAGATTAATGGCATTCACCACCATCACCCAGCTGAAAATATATTCTAATTTAAAAAAATTAAAAGAAGAAATTCTACCCAACAGCTCAAAACTTTACCCTTTTCTTTGGGCTTCATTTTCTGAGCCACAGCTTCAGCTGTAGATTTCAACTTTATATTAGTGAAGGTTAATGTGGGAAGCACTGCCCACTGCTAGCTACCATGCCTTGAAGCTGACTCAACATTACCTAACAGCAGCACATCTTCTGGGTTTCAGATTCCAGTTCATAATTTCCAATGCTTTAATCGAGGCAGGGTAGTTCTAGTAATTACCACTCACAGTCCCCTAATACTCCTTTAATCCCATCCAACATTCCCCACCAGTATCCATGCCACTGAGCTTCATATTACAGCCCACAACTCTGGCTTCTTTACCTAAAGAAACGCTAGTTTTGGGAACCCTGATTAAGATACCAACTACTGCCTAATGGTTACAGATTGTACACCCTCTTCTGTCTACAGACCCTGACACACAGCTTAGGCTGCAAACATCTGCTTTATCTCAGGGCAGACAAGGGCTAAGAATCCAAGGTAAGACATTGCTCACAGATAACTAACACTCCATAAACAGGCCTCCAACTTCACCTCCTCCCCTGCACTGATATTTCAGCCTACAGCTTCCACAGAAAACTGCTTTACTAGAATTAGTGACTTACTAGGAATCCCAGAGACCAAGCATTAATAGAGATATTAATAACCAATGGTTGTTAATTTTTGTTACTTTGTTGTTTTTGGTGGTGGTGGCAAAAATGTGTGTGTGGTGTGTATTTATGTTTTCTTTTTCTGTGTTTTGCTTGTGTGAAGTTATTTATCACCTTGGTTTTAGTGATTGTAATTATCCTTATTTTGGAGTTTCCCTTCTATTTAACTATTGAAAGATATTGGTTAAATTTGATTTTGTCATAAAATATTTTATTTTCTTCCCCTAAATTGCACAGGCTAACAAAATAGTTGTGGAAACAGGATGCATACTTCATCAGTATACAAGAAAAACACCACAATATCAAACATCGATATTACCTCAAAGTAAAATGTTTGAAAAAGTTTTTCAAGTCAATACACCTAAGAAGCAAGCTGCTGTACCTGTTCTTATATCTAGCAAAATAGAGTTCCACTAAAATTAATCAAAAGAGATGAAGAGGGCCATTTAACATTTATCAAAGGAAAAATCAACCAAGAAGTCAATTCAGTTCTTAAAATCAATGACACAGATACAAGGACACCTACATTTATAAAAGAAACATTACTAAAGCTTCAATCAGGCATCAAACATGATATATTCATTTTGGGAAATGTAAATAACACATCCTCACCAATACATATCTTATCTAAAGAAAAATTAAGCAGAAGAGTAATGGAACTAACAGACTTTGTGAATCAAGTGCACCTAACAGATATCTACAGAAAATTTCACCCAAGCACAATAAAATGTATCTTCTTTTCAGCACATCAAAGAATATTCTGTAAAATTGAATATATATATATATATATATATATATATATATATATATATATATAGACACTAAGCAAGTCTCAATAGTTACAAAAATTGAATTAACCACTTATACCTTATGAGACCCAGACCACCATGAATTAAAATTGAATTTCAACTACATTAACAACAGAGAACTTTGAAATTCATGGAAACTGAACATCTCTCTAATGCATCACCACTGGATCAAGGCAGAAATAAATAAGGACTTTCTAGAATTCAATGAAAATTAATGCACAACATATGCAAACTTATATGGCACAATAAAAGCTGTACTAAGAGGAAAGTTCAAAGCACTATGTGACTGCATAAAGATATTAGCGAGATCTCATATGTTCAACATAACAGTAAACCTGTAAGCTCTAGAACAAAAAAGAAGAAAATACACCAAAAAAAGAGTAGAAGATAGGAGATAGTCAGAGGGTTGAAATCAATAAATTAGATATAAAGAGAGCAATAAAAAATAAAAACAATGAATTTAAGAGTCATTATTTGAGAAAATAAACAAGATAGATAAACTCTATCCAAACAAACAAGAAGAGGATAGAAAATATTCAAATTAACAAAATCAGAAACAAAAAGTAGAATACAGACACCAAGGAAATCTTAAAAATCACTATCCCATACTTAACAAAAACTACTCCACAAAATTGGAAAATCTAAAAGAATTCATCAATTTACCCAAGTTAAATCAAGTTCAGATTAAATACTTTTAATAGACCTATAACTCCTAAAGATTTATAAATTATAATTAAATTTCTCACAATTAAAAGAAAAAAATCTTGAACAGAATATTTTAGCCAAGAATTCTACCAGACTTTCAAAGAATAGATAACACCAAAATTTCTCAAATGATTCCACAAAAAAGAAACAGAAGGAACATTTCCAAATTCATTTTACAAAGCCAGAATCATTCTGTTACACAAACTCCAAAAAGATTAAACAAAGAAAGATAATTACAGACCGATATTCTTTATGACCATTCATGCAAAAAATATTCACAGATCAAATTTAAAAACACATCAAAAAGATCATCTAACATGACTGCATTGTCTTTATTCCAGGGTTGCTGAAATGGTCTAACATATAAAAATCTATCACTGTAATATACTATAAAAACAAATTGAATGAAAAAGGGGCACACAGTCAACTAACTTAATGCTCAAAAAAGCATGTGACAAAATCCAACACCCCTTAGTGATGAAGGTCTTAGAGAGATTAGTCAAACAAGGAACAGACCGTAGTATAATAAAGGCAATATGCAACAAGTATTATCATAAATGGAGAGAAATTTAAAGCAATTAAGCTAAAATAAGGGACAAGACAAGCCTCTTTGTTGTCTCCATATTGATCCAATACAGTACTTGAAGTTTTAATTAGAAAAATAAGATAACTAAGAGAAGCAAGGGGATTCACATTGGAAAAGAGGAAGTCAAAATATGGCTATCTGTAGATGATATATGACAGTATAAATAAGTGACTCTCCAAATTTTGTAGGGGAGCTATTATCTCTGATTACCATCTTTAGGAAAGTCTCTGGATACAAAATAAACTAAAAAAAAATCAGAAGGCATCCTATATACAAAGGATAAATATGCTAACAGAGTAAACAGGGAAACAACACCTATCACAATGACCACAAATAAAAGAAAATATTTTGTTGTTGCTGTAACTAAGCTATTGAAAGACCAGTTAGGGCAAGAACTGTAAATCTTTGAAGAAATTAATTGAAGAAGATATCAAAACATGAAAAGATTCCCATCATCATATATTACTTTACATAACATAGCAAAAATGTGTAGAGAACTGCCTGCTGCTCCACTCTAAAGATGGTGATGATTTCTGGCCTACACCCCCCGTGGGTGAGTGCTCTCTTTTGATAAACAACTCCTTATTTGGCTTGAACCTGGGTCGTGGTTTGCTGTTGTGTATGTGGACCTATGAGCTGTTTCTACGTGGCTTATTGGGATTGGATGCCCTGAGAGTATTTAGTCAGTGGGCAGGGTTTCCCAGGGAAGGAGAAGCAGAGAGAAGAACAAAGAGAGAACAATTGTAAAGGTCCCTAAGAAACTGCTGAAAGAAGATCCTGGGTGTTGTGCTTTCCTTGCTGGCAAGGTTGTGTGACAAGTGGTGGCCCATACGGGGAGCAACTCCTGCGAGCTCCAGGCATCAGAACTTTCTGCAGTCGGGGGGTCGACCGGTAAGTCCCAGATAAATTGGGATCTGCAATCAAAGCTGGTAGCTCTGATCTGTAGATAAGGTGGAGAAGAGGGAGCTCACCGACAAGTGAGTGTAACCCCTTATAGCCGTGGATGCACAGCAACCTTGAGCTCAAAGTGAAAGTAACAGCAGTTGCAAACTTAGGCTTAAAGTGAAAGCAACAGCAGTTGCAAACTTGAGCTCAAAGTGAAAGTAAAAGCATTAGCAAAGCTGGGGCTGTCTGGTAAGGGCTCCGAGAAGATTTTTAAGGTAGGAATTACAGGTTATACAAGGATGGGGTCTTCAACCTCACATCCAATTTTTTTGGCTCTTAAGGAGCTGCTTCATTAAGGTTTTTCTGGGTCTGCTCTACTTGCTAGCAGTGGGAGAAATTGGTGGGTTCCTATACCAGATCGAAAAGCAGCCAAGAGGGGCGGTGTCAGCATTTAAAGCAATAGCAACATTTTAAAAGCTCTTTGCATTACAAAATGATTAAGAATTCTCAATAAAACAGATTTAGACTCTCCAAACCTCTAAACGGGGAAGGAAATAAAGATAAAAAAGCCACATAAAGATGGCAGATAAACAGAGAGTCTGGATTATGGTCATTGTATTTTCTTGTAATTTTTTAACTTTTAATGAGCTAACTGCAGAGAGACAACTGATTGCTAAGGCTTCTAAGTTAAACAAATGCATATACTTTAAAGATATCCTGACTTTGAAATCTGTTTATAAGAATATGCTACTTGGGAAAAGAGTTTCTGCTTTTGTCTCCACGGAAGATCAAAACCTGTGGATCGGTTCTAGGCAGGTATGGTTCCATTTGCCAAGGCCACCTGAAGCTGATAACAGGCCACCTTGGAGATCTTGGGAGGAGAGATCGGAGGGCGCAGGCAGTGAAGAAGGACAGAGTGAATGGGGAGAGCTGTACCCCGACCTTGCTGATATACAAACTCCTGAGTCTACAGACTCAGAGGAAGAGCTGCTGGGAGATATTAATTGGATTAGAGGATATCTTAGGATTGTAAATTATGAATTGAAACCCCTTTATGACATTCTGAAAGGAGAGTCAGCTTTAGACTCCATGCGAGTGATGACAGTGGAAGCCAGAAAAGCACTGCAGGTAGTTGAACAGAGGTTGCAGGATGCCTGCCTAAACAGGATAGAGGAAGGAAAAGATTTTGCCCTATGCCTTTTGCCTACATTCAGACAACCCACAGGGGTACTATGGCAATCAGGTCCACTGTTGTGGATACACCCAAAGGTATCACCTAGTAAAAGTATAGAACATTACCCTACAGCAGTAGCTGATTTAGCTCAGAATGGCATCCAGCAATCCATTCAGTATTTTGGGCATGCACCAGCTGTAATAATTGTGCCATACACAGTAGCACAGGTTAACACCCTGTGTGCTGTTGTTGATGATTGGGCAATTCTTCGCTGTACCTTTGCTGGAAAAATGGATAATCATTACCCACAACATCCTCTTATGACATTTTTTAAGGAGCACCCCATAATTTTTCCCAAGGTCACCATCACAGAGCCAGTGGTAGGAGCTGTCAATGTATTCACTGATGACTCAAAAACAGGAGTAGGTGCCTATATGGTGGAAGGCAAACAACCAGTTCAACATCAATTTACTCCTGGTACTCCTCAGGTAGTAGAACTTAAAATAGTATGTAAGATATTTAAAGAATGCCAATTTGCCTTTAACTGGATATCTGACTCAGCCTATGTGGTTAATGCTTTAAAGGTGCTTGAAGTGGCAGGACCAATCAAATCATCCAGTATGGTCATTGTCCTATTTAACCACTTGCAAGACTTGATTTTGCAATGAAAGGAGAGATTTTTTTTCCTCAGCATATCCATTCTCATACTGGCCTTACCAGTCCACTTGGTGAAGGCAGTGCCAAGGTGGACATGTGCACTAGACAGGACTGGATATTCTTTTCCTCTCCTGTAGTCAAAGCTCAAGAATTTCACCAGCTATATCATGTGAATGCTAAGACCTTACAACAAAAGTTTCAGATATCCAGAGCTGAAGCACGTCAAATAGTTTTGGATTGTGCTCAATGTGTGGTGTATCACCACCCACCTTCCCTAGGTGTTAATCCCAGAGGGATCTTGCCATTAAAAGTATGGCAAATGGATGTTACTCACATTTCTGAATTTGACTCTTTGAAGTATGTACATGTTTCTGTAGACACATGCTCTGGTATCTTGCATGCCACTGCCATGTCAGGAGAGAAGGGACACAATGTCATTGTGCACTGCCTAGAGGCCTGGGCCTCTTGAGGAAAACCCCTGCAGGTAAAAACTGACAATGACCCTGTTTATACTGGAAAACAGTTTACTGCATTCTGCAGGCAAATGGATGTACAAGTAACTCATGGATTGCTTTACAATCCACAAGGACAAGGCAGAGTGGAACATGCTCATCACACACTGAAGGAATGCTTCCAAAAACAAAAAGGGGGAATAGGCCATGGCTGTACCCCCAAAGAAAGACTATCTATAGCTCTGTTTACCCTTAATTTTTAAAATTTCAATGTTGATGGCTGCTCCGCAGCAGATAGACATCTGATTCTCACCCCTAGCCATAGACGCATGGTGAAATGGAAGGATATTTTCACGGGCCATTGGCATGGTCCTGATCCAGTGCTTACATAGGCGAGAGGTTTTGTTTGTGTCTTTTCTCAGGACAGGCAAGATCTAGTGTGGGTACCAGAACGGCTAACCAAGAAGGTCCAAAATGACAAGTATGATGCTGACTTTGAGGGCAAGGATTGGCCCTGGAATGAGTACCTGTCCCGGTACAAAGCCCTAATGCCATGAGCTTGTTTAGAGCTAGAAGAGATTTTGGCATTACTGCAGCGGTTGTTACAGCCATTTCCCTAGCCGCAATTGGGGCCACCATGGCTGCCATTGCTATGAGTCACACCATCCAGGCAGCTCAAACACTTAATAATTTGTCCGCCAATGTAGCCCATGCCTTAGACATTCAAAGAGGCATTTCTGCCCAGCTTAAAGGCGGGCTGATGTTGGTTAACCAAAGGATTGACCTGGTGCAAGAGGAGGTTGATGTCCTCTGGCAGATGGTTCAGTTGGGATGTGAATGGAAGTATCAGGCCCTATGTGTGACTTCTACTCAGTATGAAAATTTTTCCTATGCTGCAAATTTGTCTAAAGTTTTGTCAAGTTATTTTATAGGAAATTGGTCAGGTGGATTCGAAGCAACAATGGAGAAGTTGAGAGTTGCAAAAGTTGCTGTGAATTCAACTTGAGTGGACCCTGGAGTTGCTGAAGGACTGACTAGATGGATGTCCACTGTCCTCAATCATCTGAAGGAATGGGCGGGAATGGGTGCTCTGGCTGGCTTGATGGTGCTGATATTTCTGATTTGCCTGTGGTGCATCTACAAAATGAGGTTCACACATCGTAGGAGCATGGCCATGATTGTTCAAGCCTTCACCACCATTGAGGCGGGACAGCCCCCACATGTTTGGCTTGCTGCCTTGAAAAAGTAATGTTTGGCATGGGTTGTGAGGCCAAACACTGCACATGGTTTTGCCTAGGTAAGGCTTCATGAAGAGCATACCTAATTGCTCACAGGTTGGCACCCACTATCCTGTCCTCATAAAAATGGGTGCTGGACAGGTCTGTCCCTGTCTGAGTGGATGACACCTGGATTAGGGATAGCACAAGTCCTCTTGCACAATGGGGATTAGGCCTCTGCTCTTGCTTGCTGCTTTTGCTTGATGTTTTAATTTTTAGTTATTAAATAAGGGGGAGCTGTAGAGAGCTGCCTGCTGCTCCACCCTAAAGATGGTGCTGATTTCCAGCTTCCACCCTCACTGTGGGTGAGTGTTCACTTTTGATAAACAACTCCTTATATGGCTTGAGCCTGGGGGATGGTTTGCTGTTGTGTATGTGGACCTATGAGCTGTGCCCACGTGGCTTATTGGGATTGGATGCCCTGAGAGTATTTAGTCAGTGGGCAGGGTTTCCTGCGGAAGGAGAAGCAGAGAGAAGAACAAAGAGAGAACAATTGTAAAGGTCCTGAATAAACTGCTGAAAGAAGATCCTGGGTGTTGTACTTTCCTTGCTGGCAAGGTTGTGTGGGACAAAAATGGATATCTTACCCAAAGCAGTCTACAGATTTTATGCATTTCTCATCAAAATCTAGCACAATATTTTATAGACCTTGAAAGAATAGTGATTTTCATGTTAAAAAACTACAAGATAACTAAAACAATCTTGTTCAATTGAAAATCTTTAAGATTATGTCATTATCCATGAAATCAAGCTGAGCTATAAAGTTATAATAATAAAAAGCACATGATATTGTCATAAAAAGAAATTATAATCAGTAGAACCATAATAAAGACCCAGATGTAAATCCAAACACCTATGGACACTTGAATATTGACAAAGAAACCAAAAATATAAAATGGAAAAAAAGACCACAAATCTGCTGGTCTAACCATATGTCAGCATGTAGAAGAGTAAAAACAGAGCCATATATCTCTAGCTCTGCACATATCTCAAGTCAAAGTAGATCAAAGACTACAAAATTAAGCCAGGTATATGGAACCCAATGGAAGAGATAGTGAGGAATAATCTTCAATGCTTTGGAACAAGAAACAACTTCCTGGACAAAGCTAAATGCAGCAATCAAAAAATAGGAGTGCATGAAACTGAAAAGCTTCTATTAGACAAAGGACATTTTCATGAGAGTAAATGAACAGCCAGAGAATGGGAAAAGATCTTTACCAACCCCATATGTAACAGGGGTCTGATTTCCAAAATATATAAAGAACTCAAAAAAATACCCATCCATAAGTCAAATAAAACAATTAAATTTAGGTGCAAATATGAAAAAAAAATGATTTTTCAAAAAACTGTCTTAAATAGACAAGAGACATTTAATGAAATATTCAACATTCTTGGTTATCAGTAAAATACATATTAAATGACTGATATTCCTTCTTATACTTGTCAGGATGACTAATATAAAAAACACAAATAACATCTCATTCTGGAAAGAATGTGAAGCAAGAGAATCTGTCCTCTATTGTTGGTGGGAAAGCAATTTTGTACAGCCTCTTTGTAAATAAATACAGTGGTTACTTAAAAAAATTGGGAATTGATATAGCTCAAGAACTAGCTCTCCAACTCCTGTTATAGAGAAAATATGGTACCATCAACCTATGGAGTATTACTAAGATGTTCAAAACAATGCCATTGTGATGCCATTGACATGAAATCAGAAAAGATGGATGGATCTAGAAAATATCATACTGAGTGATGTAACCACCACCCCAAATTATAAACATTATATATGCCCACTTATAAGTGGATGATAGCAGTAACATATATCCATGCTATAATTCATAAACCCCCAAAAGTTAAGTAACAAGAAAGACATAAGGGGGACACATGAATCTCACTGTGAAGAGGTAATAGAGTAGACATTACAAGTGAGAAAGAAGGAATCTGCATTGGGGGTAATTATAGGAATAGAAAGGATCAGGAGGGTGGAGGATGGAAAGAGAGAGTACTGCAAAAGACAATTTGAACCAGGTAGCATCCCTGGATAAAGTAGAAACCTAGGGCATTAGAAAATCCTAGCAATCTATGAGGGCACCCTAAGACTACTAGTAACAGAAAATATGGAGCCTGAACCAACCATCTTCTGTAACCAGCAAGAATTCCAGTGCCTCCAACACAGTCATATAACATTTGACCTATAATTTGTCCTGTCTGCAACATGTGCTAGGGTAAACTTGGTTCACAGATTGTAGCAATGGCCAACCAATGACAAGTTCATCTTCACACACATGTCCTGAGAATGAATCCCCTTCTGACACTGCCCAGAAGGTAATGACCAAGAGGCTAGAGAGCCCAGAGACTAGAATAGAACCCAACATGGCTGAAAAAATGCAGTGAATTAATTTTTAATGATATCCTCATATATTATAAGATTGTGGCCTAGCCTAGTTGTTATCAGAGAGGATTCAGCCAGCAACTGACAAAAACAGATTCAGAAATTTACCATCAAACACTTCGTAGAGTTTGGGGAATCCTCTGGAAGCAGTAAAGGAAGAATTGTGGGAGCCAGAAAGGTCAGGGATACCATAATAAAACCTAAAGAATCAACTACACTGGGTCTGTGTCACAGAGACTGAACAGCCAGCCGCAGAGTGCTTGCTTAGGACTGCAGAAAACAAAATCTGTCACTCCATGACCTAAACTCCCGGACTACAGGAAATAATGTGCAAAGTCCAATAGATTGACTGCCAAAGATATATCTTTGTGCCGGAGACAGCCAGAAGTAGCAAAAGATCATGTTGACCCTGCTCATTTTTCCCCCATAAAACTGGCTTTCTTTTTATAATTAACACAAAAGGGTGGGATGTAAGTGTGTTCTGGCATGAATGGTGCAGGGTGAGATGCAAGAATTCCTGGCACTACCCCAGCCCAACATAGCACTGGCAGAGAACAGAGGACATGTCCCCAGGCACGTCTATGCAGATCTGTGTCCACTGCTCCTCTTAAAATGAAGTGCCATATGGCAGCTAGTTCCCTTCTTTCTTTCCTTCCTTTCTGCTTTTTTTCTCCCCCCCATCCCGTTCTCTTCTTGGAGTATCTGAACTTCTTGAAATAAACTCTGTGTGGCAGCTGGCAGAGTGTGTTTGTATGTCTCTTACATACAAAAAACTAACAATAACTATGTTGGAAAAGTTAGCTTTTTCCTACATAGTAATCTGAAGTCATTCAAAAGTATTGAATGATTGAAAATTTTAGGATTGATTAAATAAGCAAAAATTCTTGCATACCATATGCCAAGTGGATACATGTAGTTAGCTTTGAAAATGTGTATATGTGATATATATATATAATAAGTATATTTACCAATTAGTAAGAATTAAAATTCTTAAGTAATATTAAGTAATGGTTTATCCATAATTGCATTGAATATATTCTAAAAAGTATAGTAATGCCCTCTTCAAGGATAAAGCTGTATTTAACAAAAGAAAAACTGAAAGGATGCTTAATTACATAAGTCATAGAGATGTAGAATAATTGCAATGTCATATGTGAAAAGTGCTTTAAGCTAAAAGAAAATACATCTCAGTTATACTTGTTTTCATTTGTGTGTGTGTGTGTATGTTTGTGTTTGTGTGAGTGTGTGTGTGATAGAGAGAGATTTTTTAAAAATAATCTGTTGATCTTAAAAAAATTGTAAAAAAACAACATTTTTACAGCAAAAAATTTCCACATATTTATGACAAATTATATTAATATATATGTTTCATAAGGAAGCACAAAATTAAACTAAAAAATGATCTGACCTTTGAAGATCAAAATTACCAAGCATTTCCTTCTTAAAAGAAGACTTATTAATGGCCAATACGTACATAAAACTTTCAACATCTTTAGCAATTAGAAAAATACAAATAAATTCTACTTTCACATTTTTTTCCTCATGCTGAATTACTATTACCAAGAAAACTAATTGCTATAAAAGAGGGAAAAAATGCAGGAAAAATATCCTTGTAACAGTTGCTCGTAATGAACATTAGTTCATTCATTACAAACATTAGATTTCTTACAAAAGAAAAACCATGGAAGTGCTCAAGACCCAGCTATAATACTAAGAATATAAGGGAAAAATTTTTTATATGTGATTGTTGGGACATATCTGAACATCTCATGTTTGTGAAGCACAATTTTTAGTAACAAAGTAAAAGGATGGACTAAAAACCTTATTCAGCCATAAAATCCAACAAAATCTTTTGGTATTACTTAGTATTTTTACATAAAAATACATACAGTAGTAATATATTTATGTTTGTGTGATTCTCAATAATTCATTCTAATAATGAAATTTAGTACTTTTTTCCATTTCATTTATGCTTCTCTCATAAAACATGTCCTTACCACATCTGTACTGAGTGTTTTTGTATGTCAATTTTGTACATGCTAGAGTGGTGGTATCACTGGGCTTGTGTTCCTGTGTGCTATAATAAATTAGCCTGAGCAAGCCACATGAAGGAAGCCAGCAAAACAATGCTCTTCAAGGCCTCTACATTAATTTCTGCTTCCAAGTTTCTGTCCTGTTTTGAGTTCCTGTACTGACTTTTTTCAGTGATGAATAGCAATTTCGAAGTACAGGCCAAATTAACCCTTTCCTCTCCAGCATGACTTTGGCCATGGTGTATTATTACAGCAATAGAAACCCTAAGACAGCATCCTTCCCTCCCACTACTCCATTCAGCTATGCCCACCATGATATCTTATTCCTCAAATTTATCCTTTTCTATTTCTATTCAGAAAAGTGTAAAACTCACAGAGGTATCAATAAAACATGGCATGGCAAAGTGAAATAAATATAGGTGCATACCTCCATAACAAGGATGGGTGAGACAAGCCAGAAGTAGATAAAAGGTATTAAAAGTAAGCTAAAGTGTCAGAGACACTCACACTTTCATGGGCAGCTGGATGAGGGTAGCAAAAGGATCAAGTAGGGGAGGAAACAATAGAAAGAGGGAGTTCTGGAAGACATGACTGGATTTGGGTAGCAATTGGGAGGGATTTTTGAAAACCTAGTACAAATATTCTTTTTACCTACGAGGATGATCCTAGTGAGGACTCCTAGCAATGGTGGATAAGAATCCTGAACCAGTCATCTTCTTTAATCAAGCAAAGCTTCCAGTGGTGGGATTGAGACATTAACCCACTTATAAAACCCTTCTATCTACTATCTGTTTTGCCTGTGAAATGTGGAGCAATTTTGCTGGAGCAATGGTGGCTCAGAGTTTGTGGAAGTAGCTAACAAATAACTGATCTAACTTGAAGCCCATGCCATTACAGAAAGTACATGTCTGACATTTGTCTGGATAGGCAGGAACCAGAAACTGAATGGTTCAGAGACCTAGGGTGGACCAAACACAATTGAAAAAAAAGTCAATAAAATTGTTCTTAATGACATTGTGTTATACTCATAAATCTGTTCCTAGCCATGTCACCATCAGAGAAACTTTTACTAACAGCTCGAGAGCAGATAAAGAGAACACAGCCAAGCATTAATGTATCTGGAGAAAGTGTGAAAATGTAGGAGCCAGAGGGGTCAAGGACACTTAAAAACCATAGCCCACAGAATCAATTAATCAGAGCTCATAGGAGCTCAGAAAGACTGAAAGGTCAATTAAGGAGCCTGTAAGTATATGCATTAGTTCCCCTGCAAATATGTTGCAGTTTTTTTCTATGAACTTTTGGTGAGTTTCCTAAAAACTGGATTTTTAAAAAATAAGACATAATAGAAAAATTATTTTTATTAAGGAGAGAATAGAGGGGTGAAAGAAGACACAAGAGAGAATAGTTAGGTTGGATAAGTTCTTGTAGAATCATATTTTTGTATACAGTGAAGATGTCATGCTTTCATTGGTTTAATAAAGATTTAAATGGCTCATAGCTAGGAAGGAGGATTTATAATTGGGAGAGTCAGACAGAGAACTCTTGGAAAAAAGGCAGATTTGCCAGCCAAATGCAGAGGAAGCAGGATGTGTAGATGGGTTAATAGACCATGAGATATATGGCAGGGTGTTAGTTAACAAAAATTGACTAATTAAAGTTGTAAGAGTTAGTTACAAGTCTAAGCTTTTAGGTGAGTATTGATAATCAATAAAAGGTCTATGTGTGGTTATTTTTGAGCTGGATGATGGTACAGAATATTCCATCTACATTAAGTAGAATTAAAATGTTTGGCATGCATATATTAAATTGTCACCATCAAGTTTATTATTTTGTATAATGATATATAATAAATAACTCATATGAAATTAAGATTTATTATATGCAAGATCATAATTAGAACATTAATGCTGCATGCATTGCAAAAGGAATACTATATATCAATGTTTATGTTTTTTTAATTTTTGAATTCCTTTCTTTGTATTTTCTTTCCGTCTGTGTCCATTTCATTGCTCTTCCCTCTGCAGTGTCTCTGTTTCTTTTTGTTTCTCTCCATCTCATCTATCCTCTAATCTTTTCTTCTTTCATTCATTGCTTTTTTCTTCTTCCTTTCTTCTTTTCTTCTTTTCATTCTTTCTTTTCTTTTTGTATGATAAACTTTTTTTAATCTAAGATAATAAACGTGTTACTTAAAATTACTTAATCACTAAGTAATATACCCCACCATACACTATTTTTAAATATAAACTCTACAGGTAAATTATGTTTGATTATAAGGGTAAATGTTTAGAATGTACTTAGGCATATTCCAGCTCAATGAAGTGAAAGTTGTAAGTCCTCCTTCAAATCCCATGACTTCTGCAACTTTGGATAGTTGTTTAGGTTTTCAGTACTTGGAAAAATTCACATCTCCTTGAGCAGGTTTAAGGGAAAATTAGAAAATTTTTGACCACTGCCATAGTAAGAGTACAACCCTGAGGGTTATTGTGCCATCCTGACTGTAGTACCTATAAATTATAGTTTTGTGTAAATATTGGTGGCTTCTTTACTTTGGAAACTTGCATGACAGTTTCTGGTACTGTGAAAGCTAGGATTCAGTGGAGGTTTTTAGGTCACCTTTATCTCAGAGATATCTTGTTCCATGTCTGAAGTGTGTGATAATTGAATATTTAGATGTAAACCTTATTAATTTTATACCTTATTATAACTTTAAATATGACAAAGGAATAATATGTTATCAGAAACCAGGTACTCTCTCTTAACATGGATATATAAATACAGCCAGACTTTAGATCAGTTGGGAGTGGTCTCTGTGTAATGTCTCCTTGCCACATGGGGCTCAGGGATACTCACTTAGACCAGTATTCCCTTGATGATGTTCTGGAAAAGGCCTGAACTTGCCTCTGTGAGGCTGGGCAAGAACAAGGCAGTAATCTAATTAGGCCACTTTTTGTGTAAAAAACAGTGGTGGTATCTAGAGAAGACAAAAGGCTAAGCAGCCTTAGAGTCTCCAGTACCTCTCTTAAAGGTAAGGATGGCAAAATACTTTTCACTGGCTTATTTCCCATTGTCGAGACCTAAGGAGGGTACAGAACTCAGCAAGCCTAGGTTGTCACCTGGCAGACCATTTCCAGAGGGAAGCCGGCCCACACTGAACCAGTCTGTCAACCATCAGCATAGCCCACTTAGACAATGCCCCGCATTACACAAATCCCTGAGTTCTGATCAGAACAATGGGAAATTTCTAGGGAGGTACACTCACAATGGGTGATGCAAGCCCATCAACTCCAGCACCATGTGCCTGTGCCCTATCTGCAGTAGAAAAAGCACCCATGGAAGATGCTATTGCAAGTCCCTGTGGGGCAAGTCCAGGTATGGAATATAATACTGGGAAAAAGCCAGGGGTGCGATTTTGTCTGGGGAAGGGTACTTATCAATCAAATCTGCTGGTGTTCGAATATTGCAGGTAGAAGGTGGCCTTGCAGTGAACCTTAGATCAGATTCTCCTAGCTTATGTGCACCTAAACTCAGGAGAGAGCCTATCCTAGTCTTGGCACCAATGTTGGTTTTGCATGTGAGAAGAGACACACACTTGCACTTCCAAGGCCACAGGAGGGTTTATTTAAGAGAGTTCCGAGGCAGGTGCAGAAACAGAGAAGCAGGACAGGAGGAGAGAGCATACAAAACACCAAAACATGGCTTCTCTTTTTAAGAGAATGGGTGTGCACAGGTTTACACGGACACGCCCAGGGGCATGCCTCCATAAGAGGTACATCTCACCGGAGACATGTTGGCTCAACCACATGGAGTGCCAGAAATACTTACATGATCCACAAGTCTGTTTTTATGCCAGTACCAGGTTGTGTTTATTAGTGTAGCTCTATATTATAACTTGAAGTTGGGTATGGTGATGCCTTCTGAGGTTCTTATGTTGAGCAAAATTGTTTTGGCAATCCTGGCTTTCCTATTACTCCAAATGAAAGTGAGTATTCTTTTTCAAGGACTGGAAAAAATTGTGTTGGGATTTGAATAGGAAGTGCATTGAATCTGTAGATTGCTTTTCGTATGATTGCCTTTTTTTACTATGTTGATCTTATCTATCCAGGAGTTTGGGAGTTCTTTCCATTTTCTAATATCTTTTTCAATTTTTTCTTCCATGAAAATTTTTTCTTCCATATTCTTTGGAGCTATTAAAAAGAGTGATGTTTCCCTTATTTCTTTTTATCCTGTTTGTTTTTAGGGTATAGGAGGGCTAGTTTTTTTAAAATTAATCTTGTATTCTGCTACACTGCTGAGGTATTCATCAGCTATAGAAGTTTCCTGGTATAATTTTGTGGGTCACTTATGTATGCAATCATATCATCTGCAAATAGAGATAGTTTCACTTCTTCTTTTCCAATTTGTATCCCCTTACTCTCCTAAAACTTTGAGAAGAGTATTGTATAGATAAGGGGAAAAGAGACAGCTTTGTCTAGTTCCTGAGTTTAGTGGAATTGCTTTGAGTTTCTCTCCATTTAGGTTGATGTTTCCATCTGCTTCTTATATATGACCTTTATCATATTTAGGTATTTTCCCTCTAATCCTTTTCTCTCCATGGCTTTTATCATAAAGGGGTGTTGCAAGTTGTCAAAGGCATTTTCAGCATCTAAGGAGATGATTAACTCAAAGAAATCAGTAGCCCTCCTATACACTAAAGACAAATAGGCTGAAAAAAATAAGGGAAACATCATACTTTATAATAGCTCCAAATAGCATTAAATACTTCATTGTAACTATAATTAAAGAAGTAACAGATTGGTTTGACAAAATCTTTAAATCACTGAAAAAGAAATTTAAGAGTATATCAGAAACTGGAAAGATCTCCCATACTCCTGGATAGGTAGGATCATCATGGTAAAAATGGTGAGCAGACTTTTTTGGGGTGGTTTAATCTATTTGGTGTTCTTTAAGCTTCTTGTGTCTTGATAGGCATTTCCTTCTTCAGGTTGGGAAAGTTTTCTTCCATGATTTTATTGAATATGTTATCTATGCCTTTGAGCTGGTATTCTCCTTTTTCTATTCCTATTATTCTCAGGTTTAGTCTTTGCAACGTGTCTCAAATTTCCTGAACATTTTGTGTTATGCCTTTTTTGGTTTTGGTGTTTTCTTTGAGTAATTTATCTGTTTCCACTATTGAGTATTTCACTCCAGAGATTCTCTATTCTATCTCATGGATTTTGTTGCTTACACTTGTATCTGTAGTTCCAGATCATTTTTGTTGTTGTTGAACTCTAACTTTAGACCATAGTACTCTAATAAGATGCAAGAAGTTTTTCCTATTTTTGGTATCTGTTGATATTTGCTTTATGATAAAGTATGTGGTCAATTTTAGAGAAAGTTCTATAGGGTGCTTAAAAAAGGTATAATCTTTTGTATATATCTATTAAGTCCATTGGATAATAACATCTGTTATATCCCTTATTTCTCTGTTGTGTTGTTGTCTGATAGACCTATCCAATAGTGAGAGTGGGGTATTGAAGACAACCACTATTAGTGCATGTGTTTTTTTTAATATTTAATATTTAGAACTTTTTATTTTACATATATAAGTGCCCTCCCCATCTGTTGTAGAGAGATTTCTGGCCCCATTTAGGCCAGAGTGTTGACCTGGTCCAAGGTGGCTTTTCCCCCCAAAGAAATGCATCAGACACTTATATTAACTTTGAACTATTTGACCTGTGTCTCAAGAACATTACTAGCTAGCTCTTTTATATTAATTTAACCCATTTTTAGTTTTCTATCTCCCATATGGCCCAGCCCATACCTGGATTCTTTATATGTCTCTTCTTTAGGGGTCATATGGAGAATGGCTAACTCCACCTTCCTTTAACTTGTCTGTCCTCTGATCCTCTACCCATTTCTATGGTGCTCTACATAGACCAAACCAGTTACTTTATTTACATCATACAGAGAACATCTTCACCACACCCTAGATTGGTGGAATAAATGTTCCATATTGAGAGTTCACTTTTTTTTTTAATTTTTTCTTTTTTCAAGGTCCCTTCTCCCTCCCACCCCATCTTGTCATTTTTCATCTCTGCAACTGCCCATTCCCCTGGGCAGGGAGCAGAAAGTCCTATTGTCCCACTGACCCAATAATGCTTGGATCAGTCTCCACTCCTGGCAAAATCCAGTTTTGTCCCCCCTCCCTCAAGAGTGAGTCAGGTGTTCCTATAGTTGGAGTGGGGTCCGAAGGGTCAGTCCAGGGTGTTTCTGATCCCAATCAGTTCAGTGGTTGTGGTTTGCCACTTAGGCATGTTTGGCTTTTTTCTTGTTTGTTTGTTCAGAGACCATTAGTAAGTGAGTACATCCCCTGCTTATCTCTCTGAGACTGTGATACCTTGCTCAGGAGGATATTCTCCAAATCCATCCATTTGCCTGCGAATTTTAGGATATCATTTTTTTCTTACTACTGAGTAGTATTCCATTGTGTAGATGTACCACAGTTTGTTAATCCATTCTTCAGTTGAGGGACATCTAGGTTGTTTCCAGGTTCTTGCTATTAATGCAGCTATGAACATAGTTGAGCTAATGCCTTTGGAGTGTGACTGTGCATCTTTAAGGTACACATCCAGGAGTGGTATTGCTGGGTCCTTGGGGATATTGATTCTCAATTTTCTGAGAAACCTCCATAATGTATTCCAAAGTGGCTGAACAAGCTTACACTCCCACCAACAATGGAGGAGTGTTCCCCTTGTTCCGCATCCTCTCCAACATAGGCTGTCATCTGTGCCTTTTATCTTAGCCAATCTAAGAGGTGTTAGGTGGTATCTCAAAGTTGTTTTGATTTGCATTTCTCTGATGGCTAAAGATGAAGAGCACTTTCAGGTGCCTTTCAGCCAATCGTAGTTCCTCTGCTGAGAATTCCCTTTTTACATCTGTACCCCATTTTTTGAAAGGGTTATTCAAGGTTTTGGGCTCTAAATTCTTGAGCTCTTTATATATCTTAGAGATCAGTCCTCTATCACTTGTAGGGTTGGTGAAAATATTTCCCATTGTGTAGGCTGGCGTTTTGTCCTATTGACAGTGTCCTTGGCTTTGCAGAAGCTTCCCAGTTTCAGGAGATCCCACTTATTGATTGTTGGTCTTAGTGCCTGTGCCACTGGTGTTATATTTAGGAAGTGGTGGCCTGTGCCAATTTGTAGAAGTGTATTTCCCACTTTCTTTTCTATCAAGTTCAAAGTGGTTGAGTTTAAGTTGAGGTCTTTGATCCACTTGGATTTGAGTTTTGTGCAGGGTGACAGGCTCGGATCTA
>PVIH01021762.1:0-28882 GCA_004025045.1 Sigmodon hispidus | reverse complement strand
CAGGGATGGAAAAAAAAAATTCAGAGGGAAAGATGAACACAAAGAAAATATAGGTGTAGCAATCTTATTTGTATGTCTACCCTTGATAAGCCATGCTTATCATTCTTATCCTCTATATAGTTATTGTTAACTCTTCCAAATTTTAAATTCTTTTTACTGTGTTTTTTTTTTAATAAATACAAAATAAAGGAAAAAAAAAAAGATGATATAGTAAAACTAAAATGGAGAAGGGAAAAGCTTGATTTAATATTTAAAATAATAATACACATCTTAAAATAAAATTAAGAGTAATTTCTCATTATAAGATTGAGCCATCTGTCTACTTAGTGTGCATAAATTCCTATTCCTCAGTGTGTTCAGTAACGACAAAACTTAGTAGTTAATAATTAAATCTTGTTATTCATGGCAATAATTTAGAACTGTGCATAGCTCTATATTCTTCACATTCAGCTGCTCAAAGCCAGCATGTTCTATATAGAGAAAAGAATACTGGGGCTGGATATGTGATGTGTCTTCCTTTGTTATACTCCAGGAATAGCAGATAACAGATATCTTTTCTATCAAGTAAATCCAAAATTACTTTGTCTTAAAAAAAACAAGTGTGTGGAAAGATGGCACCAGGACCATTGCAGGAAACTAATGTGAAAACACTTAGAATGCACATTTCTATTTTTTCTTAAGAATTTTTATTTTGTGCTAGAGATAGGGCTCAGCAAGTAAAGGTGATTGCCAACCAAGCCTGAAAACTCAAGTTTAGTGTGCAGGACCCACATGCTATGAAGAGAAAAACAACTCCTGGAAATTCTCTTTTGAATTCTACACATGCAGCATGTGTGCACGTAAACACATATGCACACACAAACACACACACACTCACATACAAATGTATGCACACTGAATACATAAATATAAAAAGTTAAGTGAAAAACTATTCCTTATATTTATACATTTTATTTATTTATTTATTTTTGCTTTGTTTTACATAGGTTTCCCTGTGTAGCCTTGGCCTTCCTGGAACACTCTCTGTAGACCAGGCTGGCCTGGAACTCAGAAATATGCCTGCCTCAGGATTAAAGTCATGTGTCACCACCATTAATATTCTGCACAGTTCAGCTAATAAAAGCATCTTTAATAATACATACAAGCATACTCTTTATGGTCATACCCACACAATAAGTATATTGTCTGCTCTCAATTCCATCCCATTTGGGTAATAAAATGATTTAAAAATTCTAAAACAGCACATAGACCATCCTATAGTCAACATACTAACTCTGAAGCTAAAAATAATAAAATAAAGTATTTTTCTCCTTTGTTGACTGTAAACTTTTAAAATTTGAAGTAGATGAATGTATGGGGGAATATACACAAGAAAATGTTATTCTTTCTGATGTTTCTTTCAAAATACATACTTAATTTATTTATATAATATAGTAACTTTTTTCAGGCTCCATTTGAGATCTAGGTTATAATTAAAACCCTAGTTGGATGGAGGTTGGAGGGAAGAGTTTCCAAGGACACTCAGTATGAACAGAGTTTCCAAAGACAGTGAGCGCATGACCAGAGGAGATGAAGCATAGAAAACCATCAAGAGTATTGATTCATAAACCTGGGAGGCCCAATTTATCCCAAGTACTGCACATCAATGGAAGGGCTGGCACATTCTCCTTACACTTTGGAAAGTCATTAAGAGATAAATATGAGCCCATGGTGTGCACATAATTTTCATCCATTCACCGGCTGGGTAATTTCTACATTTCACATATTTTCTACAGTGTTGCAATGAAGTCAGCATGCTGATAACTTTTCAAGATTGTAGTTTCAATCATTGTCTGCAAAAAAAAGTGACACTTCTGGATCACTTGATAATTGTAATTTTTGAGTTGACTCTGTAGTTTTAAAGGTAGCTGCTCTGATTTCTATTCTTACCAATATCATCAAAGTGTTCTGATTCCTCACCAACATTTGCTGTTATTTGTCTTTTTGGAAATAGCCATTTTTTAGTAGAATGATACCATGCATAATTGTAATTTTGATTTGCTGCTCCATAATAACTGGGAATGTTCAGGAATTTTTTTTCACATTCTTGGCTGTTTACATGTCACTTTTAGAGAAATATCTGTTTAAAATTTTAGGACAGTTTTAAATTGGGTTAATACTTTTTTTTTTTTTTTACAATTGATTTCCAAAAGTTTTTCATTTATTTTAGAAATAACTCTCTATTATCTATAGTTTGCATATATTTTCTTCCATTCATTATTATTTCCTCGGTGGTGCATAGATAATTTAGTTTGATTGCAGTGCCATTTTAATCCATTTTTTCCTTTCACTGCTTTTGTATTGTGTTCACATTCGTGAAACTTTTGAAGGGCCCAGTGTCATATGACTCTTTGTTTCTTCTCATAATACAGAAAAACAAATTTAAAAATATGATGTATGCATGGGATGAAATATTATTCAGCTTTAAACAATACATGGAAAGCTCAAAATATAAATAACACAGACAATATACAAAAGCATTCTGCTAAGTGAAATAAATTAGTCTCATAAGGACACAATCAGTATGATTCCACTTATAGGAGAACGCAATGTCAAGGTAACAGTGAACAAATTAGAACAGTAGGTAACACCAGCTGGAAGGAGGTAATGAGAAATCTGTCTGAATTCATGTAGAATATATGAGTTCTAGTGAAGTCATGCCTATGGTCAGCAATATTGTTTAAAATGCTTAAAAATACATTTGAGGGAGGATTGGGGGCATAATTTAGTGGTAAACTTCATACTTTGCATGTTCGAGACCCCACATTTGATGCACAACATTCAAATTATTCCTGAAACAATATAGCTGTGTTAATTGTTCTTGAAACAATATAACAAAATGAAAGGCAAAAAAGATTTTCAAGTGGCATGAGATAATTCAACTTAATAGATGTTTAATTTTCAAAATGTCTTATTTTCTGAGGGGTAGAGTATGCTAAGTAGACTTCAGGTATACAATGATGGTGGAGGAAAATGATGCTCATTTACTTACACTCAGGATTAATTTCCTTGTTCCTACATGGCTTAGTGTTAAGAATGATTTTCCTGGTAGCTTAACTCATACCATATTCTGAGATCAAGACTAAAAAGCATACATAGGCTAAACTTAACCACTCTACCCAATACAAGATACAAATGCATAATCTCATATGTGTGTTTATACATGAGTGTATGCACCTATATGCCTCTATTGCATGTTTCTATTTTGTTTACAAAGTTGACCTAGTTAGTTCATCTTGGTAGATGCAGCCTTGAGATTGTTTTCTACTATTGATGTTCAGTGTTCATTGATACTTTATAGGTCATACTTATTAAGTATGCATAGAAAAAATGAAAATTCCCTGTCTCTTATGGTAGAATAATTTTAAAACTCCAGAAAGAATGCTACAAAGTGATTACAGTATTCTAGAAAGTACCTTAAATACTATTAAGTATTTTTTTGTGAGAATCATAGACTGTAATTTCTGTGTATATATGTATACCCTTATAAAATAATCACCAAAATTGGAAAAGTGACTCAGACTTCACTGATTACCTATATGAGCAAAACCGTAAAAATTAAAGAAAGCAAATTAACACAGACTAAAACAAATCAAATTTAACATGATTTAACATGATTTCTAAATTTAACATGATTTCTAAATTTAAGAGAATAAACTTGTAGAAAAACAGCTACAGAAAACTGAAGAAAGCTGTAAAACAGTAATACTACTTCAATCTGAAAAATCTATCTCAATATGCTTCTCATAGGATATGTGGATTATTTACAAAATTTAAGGGGTGTTTTTATCTTCCATTTTTGAGTGATTCTGAATATAATGAATGCAGCAGATTTTAAAATAAATCAGTGAAGAATAGTTCGAGGCACACAATAAAAGACTGTGCACAATTACCCAGAACTGACATGTTAAGCAGAAACGAATATACAAACAAGTCATTTCAGTTCCATTAGATACATTACATTTCTGGGAGGATATCATTTTATCTGGTATTAAAAAACTCTTCTACCTGAATAGTTCGGAAGGCATTAGTAAAGCTTAAATAAGTCCTCATTATTAAGCAAGGTAACCTACAACTGCCCTCTCATGTGTATTTGCTATAATGCTTGTGCTCCAAAGAAGTACATGAAGAAATGCTTCTAAAGATAACTTCATCAGTGTTAGACAAAAGGGGACATGAATAAATGCCTTAAAGATAAAAAAGTGAAGGATTGGTACAACATGAACTTCATCACAGTAATATTATTTCACTAGAATTATAGAGAAAAAGTACTGCTTGAAGATAAACTCACAAAGTTAAGACTACCATGATATAATAAATACTAAATTTATCTAAACAATTGGCATGTGGGCACCAACATGGCCTCCTTTAGAGAGGACGGATGAAAATATATGTGTCATTCCAGAAAGTTCTTAGCTAATTAATGGGTGATGGCGTCAGTTTGGGCTCTAAAGAAAAGAATCCTAAGTTTTATATTGCTTTCTAACTCTTACACATGTTCCTTGGAGCCACAATGTAGACATAGACCATTAGACTTAATAAAACTTTTATCATTACAGTACAAACTAATATTATTTTAGTTCTCCAGGGAACACAGGAAGGTCTCTCTTTACAAGTTTTAGCTAGCCTATTGGTTCTTTGAAAAATTTCTAAGCTATCTATCATTGTATTTCATATCTCCCAGATGTCATATTTAGCTGAACTGATGGAGAAAAGGATCTTCCTGTAAGCCTTATCACGTACCATGACCTTGTTTTAACAAGGTGCTAATGATTTCACACTATATTGCCTTTTTTATCTAGGGATCTATTTAGGAGGAAGTGATGCCCCTGGGCCAGTGAATATGTCCATCTGTCCTCTATATGTCTAGCTCACAGATGTTTTCATTAGTTGCTAAAGGACTTTTTTCCTTTCCTCCTTCTCTGCTTCCTCTTCTTTTTTTTCTTCCTCATTCTTATTTTTATTGCTATTCTTCTTTTTTATATTTTGGAAAAGAATGCTAAGTGGGGTAGTTTGAAAGGCTATGACAGAAAGATGTTCTTATTTTAAGTTTTATATCATTTACTTATTTACTTAGACAATTAGTCATAACTTTGAAGATTGCAGTATATATTTAAATTATAGCAAAAAAAAAAAAAAACCCTTCCATATGACAAAAAGTTCTGGGATTCCTGCTTCTGCTTAAAATAGTTGTTTAGGGAAATCAGGAATGCCCAAAAGATATATAAAAAAAATGAATCATAACAGGGTTAAAATCCCAAACAATTCATCTCTCTTTCAACTTCACCTTTTATTTTCTTTTATGACAAGCAAAACTCCCAATGCGTATGAGTAGGAAAGTTGTCATCATGCTAAATTCCTTTACTAACATGGACCATTAGACTGCAAAACAAATATCAGATATTCAGACCTCATAAATTACTTTGAATTCAAGTGGAATGTGAATGCAGTTACTACAAGAAGCCAGTTCTTCTGTGCTGTGGCTGGTTTTCACAGGCACCGCAGAAGTTCTTTGTGTCATGGATGCTGGAGTTCAAACTCTTTAGAAAAACATCCCTCAGAACACAGCCTGCTTCCAGGGCCTGTCTGATCACAACATCACATTCAAATGTACTTAGAGTTCCAGAGGACATAAAGGCAACTCCTACTGTTATCTTATTTTTCCACTGAGTCCCTTCCTAGCTTATGTAGCTAGCACGACTGTGTTTTTATTAGCCTGAAATAGGGTAGACATCAATAGAATTCTGTGATGGGTACACATATTCTTAAGAAGCCCTTACATCTATTGTTTTGTATTGTAAACTAAACGCTGTATGTTTGATTAATTGTTATTTTTTTGGTATCTATTACTGGAATTACCCACTGAAATATTGTGATTATGAACTTCTTCTCTTTATAGTCTGTAGGAAAATCTCTCCAGTGGAAAATATTCTCATTTACATTTAAAAGTTGCAGCACCAGTTCCTAAACAATGTCTTTGAGATCTCAGCTATACAGGGAAGGATTAAAGACTATTTGAAGCTCAATAAAAACCTGCTTTTTATGCAAGGAAGCTTTTAAAATTACAAATATTATTTAAAAATGTTATTTGAGCAGCTCCAAGCAGACATCTTAAATGAGTGGATTCATTGTTACATGTAATTTTATACTTAATAAAAGTAAAACCACATATATTTAATAAATAAAATCTTTGCTATAGTTGAGTCAGTTAGTACTTAAGAGTACTTTTGGAGACAGTGTTTTATGTTTGGATAAAAGATTACGTGAGTGACTGAATAATTTGTGTTAAAAATGACAAGAAAATGAACTGCAAGGTTAGCATACTATAATAAAGTATATGTATAAAGAATTTTACATAAATCATGCAAATATAACATCCTTGGGTCCTATAAATATTTTTCTGAATTGGAATTTTAAAGGTCTTGAATGGGTTTCACATAGGCGTAAATGAAACAAGATGTGTATCTAAGTATGGTGCATATTCTTTCATTTACAATTATACCTACAAGTAGAAAAAAAGCAGTAAGACTTCCAGAGCATCAGCAGGAGTGCATACATGTCCACTGACCTTTGAGAAACATAGTTTAACTATGGGAGAAGCAGGTATCACCTATCACAATGGCAACAAACTATGACAAAGATATAGGGGATAACCTCTGTTCTGTGTCAGAGAAGTCAGAGAAAAAGCCCAGGTGTTTGCTGATTCCCTGGTTGTTACCAGCTCCTTAGTTATTAGGTAGTCAGTCCTGTGAGCAGTGTTTATCTTGCTTGTGGCCACTTGTGCCTTCAAAGTGCAATCCTTTAACTGAAGGGGGTTTGGAGAGGAAGAGACCTTTGTCTCAGACTGCAACCTTCATCTCAAATAATATGTCAAATGTGTCCCCCAGTGATGATTCTGTCCCTCGGACATTATAATGTGCACAGAATCATGAGAACCTCTCATATCAAATGAATCTCCATTATGATTTAGAGAATAAGAGAGAATTCAGGGAAATTAGAGTATGAGAGGTAAACTAGGATTCAGATACAGATTTTAAATTGACTTCTTAGCCATATAGTTCATGTATGTTAAGAATTTACTCCATTTTATAGAAGTATTTATTGCTTCAGTATTTATTTACTGAGTATTTGAAAAAAATACTTTTAAAACTCAAAATTTCTCTCCCTGTTTCTCTGTGTACATTTTGCCATATATATATGTGTATATATATATATATATATATATATATATATATGTATATATGTGTGTGTGTGTGTGTGTGTGTGTGTGTGTGTGTATGTATGTTTGTATGTATTACATTTGGGCCAGCTCTGAGAATTCTGACTCTAAAGAAGTGCAGGGAACAAAGGCTTTTGTTTAGAAAGAAACAAAAAATAATACTGGCTCTACCCACCTACTGGTTGTACAACCACAGGTAAATTACATAATCTTTCTGAGCCCATTGGAAAGATGCAAAACTAAGGTAATATTTCTCAATCCCAGAGGGTTTTTACATTAGCTGAAATAATGTGAGGCCTGAGCTAGGCACTTAAGTGGTTCACCTGGTAGCAGAATGAGAAAGTAAGGGAGTTTTCTCTAAAATATAGAGAAAAGGCACTTTCATTTAAATAAAAGGGAAAAGAAGCAAATGCTTTTAATGTATTCTCAATAGTGGAGATACATAAATACTATCCAGTAGATGAAACTAAGTACATTTGTCCATCAGCTTTGCCAACCAGTAGTGGCCTAATAAAACAGAATGCACACTTGAACAACAAATCGACACTTGCTTGTATGTGTGTGTATATGAGTTTTGATGGTGAAAGTATATAATCCACAGATTAATAATGCACACACACATATATCACTGATATGTATATATATTGGGTATGGTTAATTTTGGTATATAGTATTTTTATTTTTTTAAAAAAAATAAAGTTAATTTAATGATTAAAAGAAAAGAAATAACATAGGGGGAGCTACCAATTACCCCATCATTACTAAGAAAACTCTCTTTCACAACACATCTGAATTCTGTTCTGAGAAATATTTATCTATATTCAAATCAGCATAAAGCACCTTAGATTTACACTATTTCCTCATATCCTAAAAGTTTCCACTCTTATCCATGTACTCTGACCTCTTGCACCATATCATTCACATAGACTAATTTTAACCAAAGAATAATATTAGTCTTAAGTTGTACATTCAACCTTGAAAATTTCAGAAGATGTGAAAAGACACAGTCGGTTTGTGAGATAATCACAGTGCAAAAGAAGAATGTAAGTCTCTCCCTGACTCCACACTTAAATGTGCTAAATATAGGGCAAAAAAAGACTATTTTTTTTCCTGGCCAACACCACCAAGGCTGCCAATTTTACCAAATAGTAGGGTTTGAATATGATCCTCAAAACTCAAATATTGAGGGGCCCAAGAGATAACTCAGGGGTCGAGAGCATATATTACTTTTCTAGAGATCATAAATCCTGGTGACAGTGCACACATCTGGAGTCTCACAATTGTTGGTGACTTCAGCTCCAGGGATCTATTGTCTACCTTTCACCATCCCACCTGTATCCACCATGTGCCCACAAGTATATAATCAAATATAAATCTTTAAGAAATTTAAATATTAAAATTTATTCTTCCCCCCCAAGTGATCAGATTAAATGTGAGGGCCTTTGGGAAGTGACTATAATGTAAACAAAGGGTTTATCCTCTGGCATGGGATTAGTGCCCATCCATTAGGCCTGGGGAGCTTGTCTGACACCCCTTCCTTGATGGGGAGACACACAGAAGATGGTACTTAAGAAGAGACTCAGCAAGCAGGTGTCTCCATCTTGAACTTTGCAGACTCTACAGCTGTAATTAATGCATTTCTGTTGCTTATGAATTGCCCAGCCTTTAAGCATTTTGTTAGAGCATTTTTAAATGCACTGAGATAATAAATAAAAACCTGTATGACAAAGAAACCACATGCTTCTTCTTGAAGTCCAATTTTTTGATATGACTCAAGATCTACCGTCAGGGCTGGAATAAAGTGTTTGAACACAGATTAAGTAATGCTTTTCTCACCTCCTGAATCCTGACCCTTCTGGTTTCCCAGATGCCATCTCAATATGTCGCACTGTACAGCAGCTGGCCGAAGCTGCACAGAAACTCCTAAAGCATTGTTATATATTTGAAAAAAAAATGTTTGCCTTTTAACTATTTCAAAGTTATCTTAGAAATTCTGTTTAACTGTCACATCAAAATGAGGCCAAATTAATGATGAGAAAGAATGAAATAAAAGCCCTTGAATTATGAAATTATAAAACTGAAAAGAAAAATCTCTAAAGACACATGAACGAAGCTCCTGCCTTCACAGCTTTCTCTACTTCAAGGTACAGATAAAGATTTTAATTAGCTCCTTTCAAAACTGTTGTTAACACTAAAGTAAAAATTCCATCATCACATCCTTCACATAGTCCTCAAGGATGATCCCATGCCCGAAATAGAAATTAAATTCCAGATTCACATTGCAATGAAAGGATAGAGAAATGCACTACAGACAATATTGTGCTTCAGCACAGTGTCAATTTAATATTTAGTATTCATTATATATACACACATACACACATATATATATACATACACATATGGGTGTGTTTGCATTCTATTCCTATATATGTGTGACCTATATGCTTTGCTTCATGTACTACACTTAAGAAAATGCTAAATAAAATATATACTTAAAAATATTTAAGATCATATCTGATCATGGTGGTGACTGCACATAATTCCAGCAATTGGGAGATAGAGGATTAGTGATCAAGACTTCAAGGTCATCCTTGCCTTCTTGAGAGCAGGGAGATAGTCTGAGCTGCAGGAGACCCTCCCTTTGAAAATTAAAATAATTAATCCAATAAATGCATCATTAACTTTAACAAACATTCTATTACTGGAAAGATTTTCCTCAATAATCACCATATGTAAACACTGGTAAAATTAAAATTAGTCCACTATTATTTTACTTATATACATTTATATTGTCTACTTTCCAATGTAGTCTTATCATAGAAAAAGGAGGAAAGAATCCAACGTAAGAACCCATTTTACTTAAGTGAGCTATTTATTACTAATTACCTGGAGAACTAATTACTAAATTATATGAAGTTTATGTAAAAGTAATAAGTAAAAAGTAAGCATAAAGTTTTTTTCTAAACCAAATATTTCTTTATTTCAGTTGGAGAAAACAGTGTGACAAGAGACACTGGGAGTTAATTCTACAGTTATAAGGTACAGCAACCTTGTTTTTATTGTCAAGGTGACTTCTGGACATACTGAGTAAATCTTCCCACCAAACTGCACCACAGAGAAAACAACATGTGTCAACCCTGTGGGTGGAAGGGATGTGCAATTTAAAATGTCTAATTACATACTTCACCTCAAGTAAACATCATCAAAAAAACTGATTTACTGCAGATTAGTGAATTCTCCTATTTACTTTGTACAAATGAAGTAAATAGGAGAAATATATGTATTATTTTTTAAGTCTTTCAAGGAATATACCAAATGCCTGTGTTTGCCATGTAAATCCACAACATTGCCTGAATATCAATAACCCTAAAATGTAACTAATTGAAATGCCATCACATACAGAAATATCACTGAGGACTGCTTTTGATGACTGAGTAAGTTTTAAAATCAGGACTGATGAATATTGCTCAAATTCTACTTGGTCTATCATAAAAGCCAGAGCCAAATATTGAGAAAAAGCCAGAAGATCAGAAAGACAAAGGAACTAGCCACAGCCACTTCTCACCTAGCCATGTTTCATGAATCCTCAGACTGAATGCAACTGAGTCCTCAGCCTAAAAGGAAATAGGAAGCAGGTAAAGGGCTGAATGCCTGCCTCCTTCTACCAATCTCTCTTTCCCTGCCCAGCTATCTCATTTCCTGGTTCAACTTTCCTAGGGCTAGGATTAAAGACCTGTGTGTTTCCCAAGTACCAGGAGTAAAGACATGGGATCCCAAGTGTTGGGATTAAAGGTGTGTGTCACCACTCACTGACCTTCATGGCTAAATACTTGGCTGACCCTGTCCTCTGGCTTTCAGGCAAACTTTATAAGATATGCAATATATCACCACAGATAAAGGGCCCTAGCAACCCAGATTACCACCAATGAAACTTCAGACATGTTATTTTCTCTTTTCTTTTCCCTACATCTTTTCCTACTCTCTTTCTGTGTCCTTTCTTCTTTACTTCTTGAGTTTTCTATAAAAATAGCAACGTTTATACCTTCAAAGTATTGTCTGTTTTGGTCAACTTCATTCTGTGGTTTCAGTTTTCAAATTGTATAAAACGTTGTACTTATTGGATACCAAAATTTCTTCAAACAGCACTCCCAGTATATTTCAGCTCATATTATGTTAAGGTAATGATTTCAACTCTGTTTAATCTGACCATGATTTTAGGATTTAATGATAATGGTGCTGTACTGTAAGGTCATTCTCTCCATACACAAATTTCCAAGACTTAGAAATATACAATGTTGTAGAAATAAAGAGAGGAACCAATTGTATCTAAGTGCCCTCCAAGCTATATCCAGCAAAAGCTATGGTTGCAGCAGACGATGTTCCCCATGCTGCACTGAACAAGGGGGAAATTCTGATGAGACAAGGTCAGGCTAGGAACACACACACACACACACTCCACAGCTTCTGTCTACATCAATTGCTCCTAACCTTACCTTTACTGGTTTTCAGAGATCTCTGTCCAGCCTCACCATGCTGCAACCCAACCATAGGACTGACTTCTCTTTCAGACACACTCATTTACACATGAGTACCAATCACCAACATTTAAAGGTCAAGGACACAGTGGTGAAAAAAACATAATACTCTTTTTCCAGGTGTGAAGTCAACTAAGTACTTATTTCATTATAATTTCTAGATTCTAAAAGCAGAAGTTAAGGCTCTATTCTTGTGGTTATTGCCTTTTAAAAGTTGTTTTTTTTTTCCTGCAATCCAACTTTGTTTTATTTAATCAATAATCAGTTTAAGAGAGGTTGGGAATATGGTTCATCTAAACCATAGTTAAGCAATGAGTAATCCTTTAATGAATCATCTCTCAATATGCCATCTATCTTCCTTAGCTCATCTTTAGCGTAAGAACCAGAGTTTGGGTTCCCAGAACCCACATAAATGCTGAGTAAGCAAGGTGACCTCTCTGTAATCTTAACCTCTGAAGAGGAAATGAAATCCTGAAAGCATGATGATTCTTGACTTTAAACTTTGGTATCTATACCCAGTCACACAAGTTCATACACACACCAAGCAACTCCTCCCAACACATGAAAGATACAAATACATATCACACAGACATATACATACATACACACACATACATACACACACCTATAAAGACAAAAAAATTAATCTAAGAAAACAAACAAAAAAATCAGTAATTCTAGAATACGGAATGTGATTTAAGCATTCTATATAGTAAATACCATCCAACCATCTAAACCCTAAATCTCTTTTCATGGCAGAGAAAGAGAGTGACTTTTGGAACATCTTTGTATAGCAGTGGCCATTTCAAAAGACCAAAAACTATAGTGTACATTAAACTATTGATTTATTTTTGCCCTGTCCGAAAAGAAAAAGAAGAAAATATCTGGGTTGTAGAAATGGAGTGACTTTATTGTGCTGAAACGTGACAAAACGGCTGTCTAGGAATATTCTAGAATTGCCAATAAATTAATGGTGACAACTGCGCTCTTTGGTATAGCCACTATACAGTGTTTGTCTGAGCAGAAGATGAGTCACAGCATCCTGACAACTTATGCCGAATTGGAAGCAAATTGGAGCTATAATTTATAGTACAATAGAACCCATGACAGAGGCACATGTGGTCCAGGCTCTTTAAATATTCTATAAATAATAGCTGGGAGAGGCCCAACTGACACTGAGCAGGGCTGCATGATGAATCATCGGGAAGCGTAAGTAAAACCCTGCTTGATTAAATGCTTTGTTTTCAAACCACCTGCATCAGTGTCTGCAGGAGCAGGACAGATCAAATTGTTCTCAGTTTTATTTTGTTTTGTTTGTCAAAAAAGCAGACAGGCTCACGAATGATAAGTCTTATTACATTACAAAGCCGATGTCTAACTGGAGTCCCACATGTTGTGTAATTCTCACCATCTGCATTTCGGGCCTGGGATTTAAGAGCTGGCCCATGAATAGGAGGAATTCAATGATGGAACTCATGGCTGTAGGGTGTCTGTTGGTGATTTTATTTTGGTCTTTATAGTATGGATAATTCATTTTTCTACCCTTCACTTCAGGAGTCTTTCCTGTTTATTCCACCAACCAGCTACCAGATGCTCTGCCGGCTAAACTAATTAGCGGAGTCTCCTTCCAAAGTTGGCGCTCGCTGAGTGCGGTCATTAGAGCAGCAGAGGGGAGGACACTAGAGACACCCTAGATGACACACACGCTCCAGAAAGTCATCTTGTAGCCAAGTCTCGGGGTGTAGTGTGGCAGCTGCAGGAGCACAGAGGAAAACATTCACTCAGGTGAACACAAATATCAGGTCATTGACCTGCCTTTTATTTACCACAGTGCTCAATGTGGAGTAAAGACCATGGGCTCTGCACTGACTCATAGGATAGATAGTCTTATTTGTGTTAAGCAGAAATTACAGAGGGATATCACATATAAAATTATACACTTAGCTTTAGTAGATACCTTAGCGTATTCCAGACACTCGGAAACTTTTATATTGTAAGATCTCAAGTCCTTGTTCTGAAATGTAAATACAGTTTTCATTTGACTTGGCTATAGGTGAAAATTCATACCTGTGCATGGGCATGAGAACATCATAGGGTACATCCTGTCTGCCTTATTTCTTTCAGACAAGGCCTCTCAATGCACCTGGTTCTAGGCTGGGAGCCAGCCCAATGATCCCCTACCCTTTACCCCACATCACTGTGGGTACAGACAAGTGTATGGCACATTGAGATTTTCATGTGATGTCTGAGGATTCAAACTCAGGTCTTTACACTTGTGTGGCTAGTGCTCTCATCCACTGACCCTCTACCCCAGCTACTCATTGAACTTTCATGTTAAAATACCAAATAAAATCTAAATTCTCATTTCCCCTGACATCTTGTTTTCTATTAGTTACAGGCTCATGTATCTTTTCTGCCTATCTACATGAACATACCAGCTTTATGTCTTACTAATGTTTGTGTCTTGGAGTTCAGTATGTAAAAATTGTATGTTTTGATTAAAAATTAAGTGAATGAAACTGTTGGTCCCATAGCAGAGTGACATTTAAATAATTAGGAGATTATAAAAACTTTTGATCATAAAGCAAAAATTTCATTTTAAAACAGTTTAATTTAAGGACTTACCACAGAATAATTTGATGACTGAACTAAGCAAAAACTGAACTCATAAAGAGTCTGGGTTTAATTATTCCATGGAAATAAACCATCTGGTTACAAAAGGATCACCTCATTTGTTATCTAAACTATGTAGCTCCATTATATTATAAAAGTACATGTTGTAATGTCCATTGCTAATGCTATTTTGTACTCAAAATTTAAAAACATAGAAACCAAAAACTTATTGTTTACCCTTAAAGTAGGTACCAATTGCTCCTTTGCACCTTGGTGCAATAGCTACTCCATTTTGATGTTAGAGTCAGTTCACCTTTTAGGGATGTTAGGATAAGAACAAAATTACTATGTTTATAAAAAAGTTATTAAAAATTATGGTTAAGAGAACAAATTTGAGCCAAGCCACTTAATTGAAGAAGTACTGTCTAATCAAGTAATATTATCCATTTGAGGTACATTTGTTATGGTTCGTGAACATATGATAAATAAGGAAGTATTTGAACATAACTATTTTATATATCATCTTTGTCAGTTCTTTTAATGGACATCTTTAACCTCTCTGAAACATGTTGTCTCTTGCAATGAAAGGATGCTCATAATTTCTACAAACAAACATTGCTAGTTCTTCAGAAAATAATACATGAAAAAGTGCCATGAACATTTTGTTCCATGTACCAAAATCATCTCTTTGTACTACTTAAGCTTATTTGGAGACTCTGTCAAAGTACAAATTCCACTCAAAATATACATACTGTCTCATAACTTGCCTAACATGTTAACATATGAAAATATATTTCATAAAGACAATTTATTGTATTCAACACATTATGATGCATACACTCAATGAAGCATTACAATAAAAGGTTACACTGGACGTTAACTCAATGACATGATATGATCATGCCTTAAATATGGAATGCAAAGGTAATCTGCAAAACTAGAGAAAAATATTATTAGTGTAAAATTATATATTTATAAACTATCAAGAGCCTGGAAAGTTTTATACCAAACTGATGACTATAGATACTTTTAGGAGACATAATTCCAGTTAGGCTTTTTCTTGTGTTATTTTATGGAGAACAATACTTTAAAATAAAAGCTAAAACATCTATAACTTTTGAAATAAAAGTAATTCTCGTCCAGAAAGAAACTGATAATATTAGTCACTTCATTTACTTTTCCTTTATGTTGGGGTTGAAGTATTGCTAATCAAACTGGTAAACATTTTATCATTGAGCTACATTATCAAACCTTGATCTTTCTATTAAATAAGAAGCAAATTCATACCTCAAGGTTATTCCTCAGATAATCACACATCATTTAGGCAGTCCATCTTCTTATATCTCCTGTCTGCCCTTTCAGGCTAGCAAATAGGCAACCTATTACTCTCTCCTCTGTGGATTCTGTCTTTCTCTGTTAGTTTCTTCCTTGAGGTATGGTGTAAGAAAGAAAGAGTTGAATGTCTACTGCATTTCATCCTTCAAAAATGAATTTCTAAGAAACACTCTTAAAATAAGAGGTACTCTTTTTATATAATCCAAGCTGATATGAAATTCAAGATGCCCTCAGTTATGATGTTACAAATCAAAATCTCTTTCAGAAGTATAATTTTAAATCCCAGTGTCTACCAGAAAAAAAATCAGACCTCTTACAGTTCCCGTTTATCATTTCTGTTGTAAAGCATCTGAGTTGTTTTCTCCAGCAGTGATTGAGAAGCACATTGTCCATTAACCTTTACAGTACAGATACTTGAAATAAACTACAAATGAAATGGGGCTTTGGTTGAGGTTTCCTCAGGTGAGTAGTGTTATGTTTTAAAAGCTGAGCTGATTGATTCTGTGAGAACTCTCATCTTCCATTCTCACATGGAAGAGTCTTCACACCAATAAACACAGTATGCATTATCATATGCCCAGAAATTGTTTGACCTTACTTTATAAAGATAATGGAAATCTTATATCCTACTGAATATGGAAATTATGATTAATATAATAAATTAATAAGCTTTCCCACTAGTACTCCATGAAAATTCTGTATGTCCCCAGATTACCTTTTATAACAAAATTTCTAACATGCTATGTGGAACTTTTATATTTTCATATTCAAAAGAACTATCCACGTTAGTCTCAGGATGAATGTTTTGGATAATTGTTATGTTTGGTTAGAATTTCTGCAACCAATTGCCAGTTACTGAAATCCAGGGAATTAAAGGTAGATGCAACACTATTTGAGGAACATAAATTTAAATTTGTTATGATATCATGTAAAACCTCTATTTGTTCATTTTCTTTCTTTCCTCTGTTTCCTCTTACTTTCTTATAAAGAGATTTAACTCTTCTGAAAAAAAAAAAAACAAACAATCCTCCCTCCCACACACACACAAAAGACAAAAATCTTTCACGTGAGAAAACAGAACTAGAGAAAGCAGGCATCTGATATTAGAATGTGTTGTAGAAGCATCCCTCATTGTATAGGTACTTAGTTCCTTTTCGTGTGTGTGTGTGTGTGTGTGTGTGTGTGTGTGTGTGGTCATGAGGTGAAAAGTACTATTTAAGATGCTAACATGTTCAGTGTCATTTATGATGCTCATATGCCTGTGATAAGATGAAAAAAAAAGCATTCTTGACTAGATTATTATCTGGAGAAGCTCACAGTCAACACTGCTTGTCAAGTTTGGATTGATTAAATTTACATAGTCTTACAAATAAATATATTAAATGCAGATTTTATTTCATAAACTCTAAGTTAATAAGCAGAATAAATCTGTCTTCATTTGTGGTATTATATGAGAAATATATAAATTGACTAGTAATTCTGATATATCTTTAAAATGTGTATCATTAATAGTATATTTTCATAAAAATGTAGGTTATGAACTCTACTAAATGTGGCAAGCATCATTAATTTCCTGTTGCAGTGTATTATAAAAATTTAAAGACAGTAATTAACCTGACTTAAGTGTTTCTTAGAAGCCAGATGTTAGCTTATGGATGAAATAATATATTCACTAAATTATATTTTGATTAGGAATAAAGATAGCAACCTGACTAAAAATGAAAATTAAATGTCATTAATTGCAGAAAGTATTATTGTATGACTAAGCTATTCATTTTGAAAGACTTCAATATTGTACATTATAGAAAATCTGATTTAAAAATTATCTGAGAAATGTGTTCTTTACCTAGTTAAATGATTAAAAAATTTGCAGGCTATTTCATGCAGAAAATGTATATCTTTTCCTGTATTTTGTTACTTTCTATTTTACATGTGGTATGTCTATTATCCTTCAAGGTCTCTGAACAAAAACTTACTCATAGTCATTTTTTATAATGTTGCTCAACTATGGATGCATCTTACCAGCTGACAGGTAAAGTGGGGATATGGAGATGGGAAAGTATCACTGAAGACGTTTTAAAAAGTCATATGCAAACCTAGCACTGTATTTTGTACTTTTTTTAAAAAAAGAACTGTTACCCCCCCATCCCAAATTTTCTTCATCCTTATAAGGATGTTAGAAAAGGTGAAATTGGTCATAAGAAGACTCAGTCTGGAAAGTTAGGTAAATTTGGGGCATTATTCAATAATCTTGTAGACACAGGCAGCAGTAATGCTGAAGGTTGTTAGTTGTCACACAGTAAAGCTGGGACGTGTGTAATGAGAAGCAGTTAATGTTCCATTGATTATTTTTCTGCTCTGGGACAAGGAAATTGCTAATGATAGGGTTAAATGACGTAAGGACTGGAGAGAGATGGGACAGACAGAGAGAGAGGAGAGAGAGAGGAGAGGAGATGAAAGCAGGGAGAGAGGAGCGAGCTAGATAGACGGGGCTGGTGTCTAATTAGGATCCCAAATGAAAGTGCCTATTTTCCTTCTCCCTGAGTGCAGAGCTGGTGCAGGCTGTGGGGATAACTTGATAATTTCTCCACAAATCCATATTATTCTTGGGTTTGGATCCAAAAGGAAGATATTAAGCCAGATTGTACTGTTCTTAATGATCTGAAAATCACAGTAGATATAGTTGCTGATACTTTGAGTGGCAATGGTAAATGAGAAGAACTACAGCCTTTCTCTTTGGAAGGAAGAACCCTTCCAAACCCTTCTGCTTTAGAAGCCATCACTTGGTTTGCCTCTGTCTTATTGCAGGTAAACTAGCCATATTTCTGTTCATTCAAGAAAGAAGAAGCGTTTTACATAGAAATGAAGAATTTTGATTGGAGAATGCAAAAAGCAACCATGTTGGCATTTAATTGCAGAAATGATGGCCAGTCTTTCTAATAAGAGTCTTTTCTTTGGGAGAGTAGTAAAGAACAGCAGAGCTAAACAAATATGGAAGTGGATATGGTGCAGTTCCCATGAGGGCTACTGTTACATAGGGAGCAAAAGTTATCTTCTATCTCATGAATGGAACACATAAAATTTCTCTAGTTGTTTCTTTCACAATGAAAAAAATACATCTTTTTTATATAAGATATTAAATGGTGTGTGTGGTCTATTAAGGAATGCTCTAAATGATCTGAATCTGGTCAAATTATTCTTACAGAATGAACAATTAAATATTCAATATCACTAGTTAAATTTATTAAGACAGATGCACATGAAGTTTGAATGTTGACCTTTCTGAAAGGAAAGTATTGTTGGACTAGTTCACTAATCTAATTTGACATATTACTTTACAGAGTTTTGATTTTACTGAATTATAAAAGGCTGCTATGACCATTGCTCTCACTTTAGGAAAAATATACCTGACAAATAGAATTGAACTACAAGGTGAAACACTAATTCTAGTTTGTATTGAATGAAAATACAATAGAGCCATATACTGGGGAAAAGCTGGAATATCAGAGAGAGAAAACAGACCACAGTCAATGCTCACCCAGCCAATTCTCAGGGTAAAATCTACCCTTGTTGCTTCTACAGAAGATAGATTTATCTTTCTATGCCTGTCTCGCCTTAAATACCTTTTTCACCCAGTTGTTTCACTCCTGGTTTCAACTCTGCATCATATAAGAGAATTAAGATTAAAGGTGTAAGTTACTACTATTTGATAGTTTGGCCCTGAACTCACAGAAACACAGAAAGATCTGGACATAACTGTCTCTGGAGTTATGGAATTAAAGGCATAGGTCACCATTCTGGGTCCTCCCCACCCCCACCCCCAGCCCCATATTGATGCTGGGATTAAAGGCATGAGTTACCACTCTCTGACCCTCCAGGCTTGACTGTGGATGGATCTGTTCTCTGATATTTCAGACTAGTTTTATTAAATATAAAATATATCACCACAGCAAGGGATCATTTATGATTTTCGGTTGCAAAGTAATTTTGTCATGCTACATTTTATATAAAGTAAAATCATTGAATTAACTTGAAAATATTGCTTTAACCTGTTCTCATGATATTTGCTATATGCAAAAGCAGAAGTTTAAGTAGAAGAATAGAAATAATATTACTGAAAAAGAGAATTAAAATTTGTCAGGAGACCCAACCTCTCTTGTGATTGGGGAATAGCAAAAAGTGCTAGATTTCAATCAGATTAAGAAATAAGTATCATTAGTTAGCATTTGATGGGTATTGGCGAAGTAAAATATATTTTCTACAACTGGGGACTAGTAGTATTGAAGGCTTTCTTACTTTAGTGGATATATGACAAGTGTCACTTTATGTAGTTAAGCCTATCTAGTTTACTGAGGTATTTATATATCCCAAAGGCTTACTACACAGAAAAGGCAATGGTGGAGTGCAGCTTGATCTGGACTTATAAAACATACCAAACACAATAGACCTGTTTATCCTGTGGGGAATTGGCTAAAATCTCAGAATGATTCTGCCTATCAGAACCTGCCTTTGTTATGTCCCAATTGGAGATCACTGGGTGACACTAATGATGTTTTCATAAAAGCAGAAAGCTCCTTCAGGATCATTGCCTTCACAGTACCCTGTTAAGTGTAGAAAATAAACACAGGTCCTTCTCACTCCATACAATGCAATTGCCTGTGGACATTACTTTAGCCTACAGTCAGTGTCTCCTGAAAGAGGGAACTGGATTAAGTATATGGATCTCCTTAGAGCTATGTAATTATATAGATTGATTTTAATTGTCTTCAGTGAGCAAAACTACTGGGCTTTGTTTCTAAAGCCCCAACCGTAATGTTCTAGGGTTCTACCCACCCCCTCTTTATTTTAGTTCCTTGTCTTTATAGGAAAAGCAAATGTTTCCGACAAAGCTTTAGAAAGCACTTGTGTTTTCACACTGAAAATAAAGAACCTAAATCCTGACTGTAAGATTTAAGTACAGGAGCTTTGCATGTTCAGAAGGTGACTTTGATCCCAGGTGTTTGGAAAACAAAAATATGAAAAGCTACATTCTCTTTAAAACTCATAGTCCACATTTGCATTTAAATGAAATATCTTTTGAAATGCTTTCCTTTTTTTTTAACTATTCAACACTACATTTTATGAACTTAGTTTATTTTACTTTAGAAAAACAGTCAATTAAAAGGTTTACACTGGTGCAGGAAATGCAGAGGTGATGGATAAGCTGGCCCTGTCTACAGTACTTGGTAAAGGTATAATAATATATGCTTCCCCTAAGAGACAGGTGTTCCCTTGGAACACTTTTGTACAATAAACCCTTAGGGAAACAAAAAGTAACATTAGCCAAAAATATTATTCATTTTTAAAATTCTTAAGCAGAGTACCTCTGATTTTTGAAAATTTCTATTCTATTAATCGGTTTTGTCCTCATTAGTCTACAAAAGCAGCTGCTGTGTGAGCTACACAGATCAGCAGATGTTCCCATGGTACTATTGTGCAGAATGGTACTTCCTGGACAGCTTAGTACTATGCTATGAACTTACATCAAACTTGTATCTTAATTTATGTTATGAGTAAATCAAGAAGGATACTGATAGGCCTCAAAACGCCCACATTATTGATAAATTATTTTTTCCCATAATTTAGTGTAATTGGCATGGTTACATATATGGGAACATGGGTGGGCATTTTATTCCCTTGTCTTTCTTCCTTGCACCTGTGTAAATAGATGGAGGGCCATTATGACAGGATCATATGCCCACAGAAGCCCGGGGATAAAAGGAATGGTACAAAAGCAATGGGACACTCCAGAAGTCAGTCTGGTGAACTGCTGCTAACTCACATCTTATTGCAAGGTTTTCTTATCACTACAGCCACATTTCTCAATTCTATTCCAGTGCAGCTTTATCCTATTAAACCTAGATGGAAGGCTGAGTCTTCAGACATGACTTGCTTAGTGCTGGCATGATTCAGAGTTACTTCCTAATGGCTGGTGGAAATGGTATGCTCTTTTTATGTCATACGCACATATATATATATATATGTGAAAAAAGTAGTGTTAAAGAAATTTTTTTTTAAAGTTTAGAAAAGTTAAAAAAGATCCCAAGTATTTCACTACTATGGTAAAGGAGAAAATCGTGAAATGTGAAATTATTGGGGTCTTCAGCCCTGGCTATGAGTGTGTTATGAATCACAGCCCTAAACCTTTACATAAATAGTCAATTATCTCAGCATCCCATTCCATTGCATTAGCATCACATTAGTGACATAAAATTATGACTACACCAATATTAGTCACAGCTGTTCTTTTTCAAATAACTGGAAAAGTACATAATTAACCTCAAACAACTTCGAAATAAACAAATTTTTTAAAAAAACCATAACTTTCAGAGAATTATCTGAGCCATTTTCTTATTGACAATTAAAAAAATGCATGCTTCTCTAATAGTTTCTGGCATTATAGAAATACAGAGTTTTCATAAAGCTATACCTGTTCCCCATGCTTTTGATTTTAGTACTACAGAGACAGAGACAGGAAAATCTTTGAATATGAGGCATATTTGTCTGCAAAGTAAATTCCAGACTAGCCAGAAGGACATATTGAAATTTTGGCTAAAAAGAGCCAATAAAACCAACAGCAAAACCAAGCCAAACCAAAACATAAACTGTAACAACAACAAAACCCAAAAACACCCAAAGAAGACTTTGTAATTATCACAGCTCCCTAGGAAAATAGCTACAAGTAGCTCTTGCCTTTGAATTCCACTTTGAAGACAGGCAGCTGGCCATTTAAGAATGCAAGAATTCTTCCACTGGAGTCATTGTGCATCCTGACTCACCTTAAGATAACATCTTTGCAGTGTATCCACATTCCTTCCTAGTCGCCATCATGGTTTTGGTGAACAGAAGTACTAAACAGACCATCAATTCTATTTCAATGATAATCTTCTGTCCAGTCTCCACGACTGAAGGGGTGTTCATTTTTGCTACTACAGGAAATATTTAGTATCTACTCGATGAAATTTAAAGACCATTTGTCTCTGAAGAAATAAAAAAAATGAGTGTGTGTGGGGAAACAAAGCACCTGTAGTCTTTCCTCTCTTCCAGAGTGCCCAAATATCATACTCAAAAGATCCGCAATGAAGGGGCCTTGGGAAATAAATTACAAGGTAATCACAGCATGGTGTGTGACCAAACTGACACCAATACTCCCTGTAAATCACACATCCTGATCCTCAACCCTCTATCTCCTTCCACAAATTGATGGCTCCAGAACATTTGTAATTGCAAAATCTTTCCTCCTTTTAAATGTAAATGTTCTCAAATGTTTCTTCCAGTCTCATAACTAGAAATGCCTTTAGAAAAGGACTGGGGAGGCTGGGAGCATTGCTTTAAATTGCCACCATAGAGGTCAGTAGTACTTTGTCTTGAAATCTTCAGGGAAGGGGAGGAATCTGATTTCTACCTTACTTTGCTCCAAGTTGTAAAACTGTGAGCTGCCTCTAAAAGATAAGAAAAGGTGTCCTCTTCTTTCCAGAAAGCCAATCTGTAAACGGAGAAGTGTCTCCAGTCCAGTTTTTAAGATCCTTCTATGACTTTAGTGCAAGAGAAGCTGGAGTAAGTCCCTATCATTCTTCTCTACTACAATGGCCACGAATGGGCTGTATCCTTCACAAAAAATGACAAGTTCAGAGAAAGTGATTATCCATGTGAAGTCATAAGTAACATACTTTAAATCATTCATGTGTAAAATCTGACTTCTTGTTAAGGACAAATAATGTTTAAGCACTTCTAATACTCTTCCTAAACACCCTAAAACAATAAACATTTATATCTTCAAGGCCAATCTGTGAGTTATACCAGAGCTGTTCCAAAGCTATCATATCCATAGAATGTTTTTTAAAAATCTCACATAATGGGTTTCTTTTTGTTGAGTATGTAGTAGTACGTGTACCAGTCATCAGTGAACTTCTGACTCCCCAAAATCATTGTTCATGTTGCTAGGTAACAGATAAGGTTGAATTAAACACCAGGTGCTACAGGGGAGGAAGCTTAAGCACCATGTTTTTATCAAGCAAACACTATCACAAAAGACTGAGTCTTTTAATCATGTCAAATTTGTAAATGAAGATAAGTCAAAGCTTTAAGTTTTGCCCGTTTCTCTAAAAGAAATAAACACAATAAATGTAAATGTTTGATTTTTAAGAATAATGAGAAAAATGTCTTCAATATTTTCCTATCTCATCTCCAAATGTATTAATCACTATCTTTCTTTTGTGACTTGAAAGGAAGTCACTTATTTATACTTTGAGTTATTTTATAGGACTATAAAATTCTGAGCTGTACAGTGTATGATCTAGTTATGGTTATTGTCCTCTGTCATGAGGCAGCGGTCTTGAACTTTCCAAATTCTACAAACTTTTATTTCTTAGTTGTTTTGAACCCCCACCATAAAATTATTTTGTTACTACTTTATAACTGTAATTGTAATACTGTCATTAATTGTAATATGAATATCTGATATGTGGTGGCTGTGACTCACAGGTAACCATTGAAAAATTTCCTTCTCAAAAGATTTTAAAATAAAGATATTTTGTTACATATGTTCTTTGCTCTTACCACCTGGTATCATGGGAGAGATATCGTCACTTTTGTGTCTATAATTTCTAGTTAAAAGCCTTATACTAGTAAGTGGCAAATTTGATCAATATATAAAAGCACTAGTCTTGGAGAGGTTGAATATGATAGACTGGTTTTCTTTATTGTCAGTATAAAGGAAAGACTAATTTTGCCTATAGTTTTATTGACCTGAGCTAAAGTTACATTCTAATTTCCATTCCTAAGCATTTATGGCCACTTTTGAGGTGTCCCTTTTTTATTCTACTCTGTAATTTAGTCTTTAGCCTCACTTTGATTAATAGCATTAATTTTACCAAAGCAATATAATTTTGGTTGCAGAAAACATGAACCCGGCCTACGTTGATGCTCCAGGGCTGAATATCTTGCTTGAACCATCGCGGGAGCTCAAAAATTAATTAACTGAGTGTATAATTCAGTGAGTCAATGAGACTCAGAGCCAGTCTCTGAGAACTTCCTCTTTGGACTTCAAAGTATCCCTCCTGGGGAGCCAATAGTGTACCCGGGGAAGTAGATTATCCACAGCCAGCACTGGAGTCCACATGCTCTCCATGTTTGTGCTCCTGTCCAGAGACATATTCGACTTCCACAGGTCCAGAATATACTGTTCTTCCACCTTGAATGTTAACAAATTTTATGTTTCTACCTGAATTATTCTAGCATTCTTATTTATCATTCATTAGAAATGGCTTCCCCCAATCTGTATGGGGGCAAGACAAGATTCCTGTGGAATACAAGGCAGGATCTTGGGTATTGGGGTTTTCTATCACTCCTCAATTACAAACAGATAGTTTTATGTGTTTATGAGTACACATACTCTTCTGGAATCTACCATTTCAACTTTACCCACCTTCAGGGCAAGTGGAGATCTCTCAGCTGTAACAGGAATTTGCACTGTTCTCTGAAGCTAAGGCTTATGTCCCATACCCACAGAAACAGTTATAGCTCATTTGTGTGGTACATTTAAATGTGTAATACCCAAAGCTACTCATGCTTAATCTTAACATGTGGTGATATATATTTAATCAAAATAATCTGGAATATCAGAGGACAGTGACATCTCTCCAGCCTTTGTTGTTGTTGTCTTTTTTTATTTAAAAAAAAACACCCCCCCCAAAAAAAACCCCAGGAATTTCTGTTTAACAGTCCTGGCTGTCCTGGAACTTGCTTTGTAGAATATTCGGGCCTTGAACTCACAGAGATTGTCGTGCCTCTGCCACCCAAGTACTGGGACTAATGGCATGCTTGACTTCCTGGCTGTTAGGCTTTGAACTCACAGACATCCAGAAGGATCTGCTCCTGAGTGATGGATCACCACTCCGTGACCTTCATGGCTTAGGTGTGGGTAATTCTGTCCTATGATATTTCAGACTAATTTTATTAAATATACAATATATCACCACATTAATGTATCCATTTTGCTTTTTACTTTTAAAAATTATATTGTTTTACTTGTATTTTTTTTCCTTCATGTTTTTCTGCACTGTGTACTTGTTTTCCCACATAGGCCAATAGACTGTGGTGATCTCCTGAGGCTGGGTTTAGGAATAGTTGTGAGCCACCATGTGGGTACTAGAAACTGAACCCAGGTCTTCTATACAAGCTGACAGTGCTCTTATCGACTGAACTACCTCTCTTGCCCCACTGTTCTTTATTTTTCAAGAATTATTTTTATTTATTATTTAGTCTGTCTCTCTGTCTCTGTCTGTCTCTTCTATTTGTTGTCTGTTATCTGTGTTTGTCTCTGTGTGTGTGTGTGTGTGTGTGTGTGTGTGTGTGTGTGTGAGTGCACACATGTGTTCCACCATGCCCAAAGAGGTTAGAAGGCACTAGACTAGATAGATACCCTGGAACTAGAGAAGGCCACTTTGAGCTATTTTTGCAAGTGCTGGGACATGAACTCCTGTGACTCCAATGTACTTTAGTTTTACATTAAATGTTAATGCATCTATGATTATGATAGAATTATATCACTTTCCCCCTTCCTTTCCATCCCCATGTCCTTCTCAGGCACCCTCCCTCCAGCTCCTCCCATGAATCCCCAACTCTAAAATTGGTTGCCTTTTTTACTAATTACTATTTTTCTAACATGTGTCTGTATATGCATGCACAAACGTACAGCTACGAACTTCAGAGTCCCTTTCTCTTGTTTGTGTATCCAATAGTAGAGTGCTTACTATGTACTGGACACTCAGTAGCTGCGTGTCACCGTTCTAGCCTCCCATTCTGTTCTTTAGCTGTGTCATTGGTTTGCAGTTTCTCTTTCAACTATCCAAATAATCAGTATAGTAGATTATGAACACATATGGACAATCATTTTCTTGGCATTTAACTTTGGTTTTGAATCAACATACAAAAAATGTCCATTCAAAGTCATTGCAATAGGAAAGAAAGACTGGAAATGAGTGGGACTTTACTTCCCTGAAACAGAGACTGGTAAGAGCTGGGCTGAAGAAATAATAGGCCACTGGAGATTGAAACTGGTCTGACCAGTTGAGAGGTCTTTTCAAATTCAAGAATAAGATAAAAAAATACTTTTTTTCTAATATCAATATTTACTTACTAAATCACTCAAATGTAATATGTAAAAATTTTTAATTCCAAAATCTTATAGACTTAATTTCTTTTCCTATCTGACTAGTCATTCACATTTTTCCTATGATCTTTTTGATGGGATGCTTGGAGAGAAACCCCGTGTCAAAATAGAATGTAAAAGTGCTGGAGACATAGCCAAATGGTAGTGTGCTCATGTAGCCTGGGTGAGGTTCTAAGTTTAATTCTCAAGTATTTCTCTTCTCCTTTCTTCTACTCTCTCACTCACTCTCCCTCCATCTCTCTGTTACACACGCACACAACACACACACACACACACCCCACAAACAGGAAATGTGTCTCTTGAGGTGTCTTTTTTTGCTTTCTTACAATAAAATTTAACTTAGAAATATTAAGAACCAATGATATATTATGACATGCTCCTTTAAAATTAGTTATTCATTAAAAAAACCCAGAAAATTCTAAGTGACAAATATCTTTCTACTTTTTTCCAGTACTGGTGGCCAACTTGAAAGCTTCACACATACTGTGTGAGTACTCTACCACTGAGCTATATTTCCATCCATTTTAGAAAAATTTTGTGAGCCCGGGTCTGGCTAAGTTGCTCAGGTAATCCTTTGCCCTTTTATCTTTCTGTGTTAACTCCTTAGGAGTTGTCATTAAGTGGATGTATCACCGTGCACAACCTTTCAAACTGTTTTAAAGGAAACACAAGCCCTTGGTAGTCAGCTAGACTTCCAGTACCAGGTAGAATGTTCCTCTTGTTGAATAGATCTGAAGACCAATTAGAGAGTTGTTAGTTATCACGATGCTAAGAAGTCTCACCAACATGAATGCCTACATATGACTGAACAAGGATGACACTAAAAGCCGTGCTAACATGGATAGTGGAAAATTTGGTAAGCTTCAACACTACCAAACGTAACTAATTGCAAGTAACTAAGAAATATTGAGAGCAGAAGAAATAGCCTGCCCCAAGGAAAAAAAAATATCAATTGATTATCTAATACTAAATGGTCAGTCCTGAAAACATATACAAAGAAGTAATGTTAAATAGATTGAGAGAAGGTATATTTATATACTTAGGAGTTCACACATATATAACAACAATAAAAGTAAAAGAAGTCATAAATTTGAAAAGGAGCAAGGTAGTGGCGCTACTTAGTAGAGTGGAACAAAAATTTGATGAAACTATATTATAATCTCAAAAACATATTTTAAAAAGAACAACTGGAATTGAATGTAAGCCCATCAAACATATAAAGTAAATTGATATATGACATATATATATATATAAGGATATTGAGTCATTGAAAGGATAAAGAAAGTAGGCATTTATTTTCCTTCAAAACTATAACCATATTAGTGTATGTATATATATATATGCTATAGTTAAATTCTTATTGGAGGAGTCCTTATAGTAACAGGAGTAGATAAAGAAATTGAGAGAAAAACAAACATAGTAAGACAAAACATTTGATAGGTCAATCGATCATTGATCAATAATTAGAAAAATAATAGGCAGATTGGTAGATGATAGATGAATAAATGCTTGATAGGTAAAAAAAAACTAAATTAAATTTTTATATTCAGATTATATTTTCAAGATACAATTTTGAGGATGAACAATATTTATAGTGTCTTATAGCCTCACTGGCAAGTCAGATGTGTGTAGGAAATGAGGAGAAGGCACCTAGCAGCAGGGGAAAATTGTTGTCCAGGCCCTGAAAAGTCCAGTCATGGACAGACTCACATGCAGGAATCCACAGCACGTCAAAAAACAGAGAGAAAGTGTCCAAATCAACAAAATCAGAAATGAAAAGGGGGACATAACAACAGACCCCCAGGAAATACAGAGAATTATCAGATCATACTTTGAAAATCTGTATTCCACAAAAATGGAAAACCTGGAAGAAATGGACAGCTTTCTGGACAGGCACCATCTTCCAAAATTAAATGAAGATCAGATTAA
>PVIH01021761.1:16124-28985 GCA_004025045.1 Sigmodon hispidus | reverse complement strand
TTGGGCTTTGGTTCCAGTTAAAAGGTAATAATGGTGGGTCTCTGGTCCTCTCTACCTGCAGAGAACTAAGGAAGGCCATAATGGCATCAGCACTTCAGATGCTGATATAAAAATAAAAACACAAAATCAAGGTTGACTAGAACATGTAAGTGGGGACATTTCTCCAAAGAAGTAAAATATCAAGTAGTCATTGAATGCCCGCTCTGTCTTCAGGTGGCTGAATGAGGTAAAGTCACAGCCTTTTGTCACCTTTTTCTGTGGTGTGCAGATCAGAACATGTCTATAGAGCACCAGCATGCTACCACGCAAGAAATAATGACTCACTGAGGTAGTTTAAATAAAGTGATCTTAGAAATGTGTTATGTCGGTGGGAAAGAGAAATGCACCATACATACGAGCCAGAGGAATATCTACATGCTGAAGTAGAGGGTCCAGCCTGAGCTAATCTGCAGTGGCAGGGTTGGCTTGTCAGACAGTCCCAGACTCTTGAGGAATGAGCTCATTCACTCCCACAGAAAGTCAGGGACGTTCCAGCTCCTACTATAATTTCTATGTTATATGTGATCAAGGCCACATGGTTTACAAGTGAACGTGGCCGGACTTTATATTCAGCATGCTCTAGTTTCTATGTTTATAATCAGGGTCAAGGTTACAAGCCTACAATCATAGATTCTCAGTTTATTTTGGATGAAATTTATGGAGAACCAGACTCAAAGGCAAGCTTTGGAGCTCTTGTGTGTTTGTTTGATTGGTTGTATTTTTCAGACAAGGCTTTTCTGCATAGTAGAACAGGCTGGCCTTTAAGTCAGAGGTACCCCTGCCTCTGTCTCTGGAGTACTGGAATTAAAGGTGTGCACCACCTTGACCAGAAACATCTTGTTTTAAAACACAAAATTTAAAACGCATGGTTTTCTTCATTATTTATTAACGGAGGACTTACAGTAACATATCAGAAACTACTTTGAATATATCTGGATATTTACTACAAGGAAGAGAATTATGTATTAATTCCAAAGGACTCAGTCTCTCTCTCTGTTTTTTAGAGACAAGGTTTCTCTTGTAGTCCTTGCTGTCCTAGAACTCACTGTGTAGACCCTGCTGGCTTAATTTACAGAGATCCAGCTGCCTCTGCATCCCACATGCTGGAATTAAAGTCGTGTGACATTTCCAATGGAGAGGGGTACATAGACAATATGTAACCTGAGATTTATTACTGGCACCCACAAATATTATATTTTAAATTAGATTGTTATAATTTATGTTATAACTTAAACTTACGTGTTTCAACAAAACTTTTTTTTTTTTTAAAGATTTATTTATTTATTATGCATACAGTTTTACAGAAGAGGGCACCAGACCTCATCATAGATGGTTGTGAGCCACCATGTGGTTCTGCTGGGAATTGAACTCAGGACCTCTGGAAGAACAGTCAGTGCTCTTAACCTCTGAGCCATCTCTCCAGCCCCTCAACAAATCTTTTGTAATAATGAAGTTGGTCAGCAATTAATTCCTTTACCAAATCTGGCAATTCTCCTAGACAAGTAATTTGGAGGCATTTGAGAATTCTGTAAACCTACACATATCTGATGTATTATTTAGCAGGGACACAGAAAACAAAAACATGTATTATCATTCATTTACTGAAACTTTTCTGTGAGCCAGTCCCATTCTCAGCATGTTATATAAACATCACTCTCTGTGCCATCCTCAGTATATGTGTGTGTGTGTGTCACTCACTGTGCCATTCTCAGTATATGTGTGTGTGTGTGTCACTCACTGTGCCATCCTCAGCATGATACGTGTGTGTGTGTGTGTGTGTGTGTGTCACTCACTGTGCCATCCTCAGCATGGTATGTGTGTGTGTCACTCACTGTGCAATCCTTAGTATAATGTGTGTGTGTGTGTGTATGTGTCACTCACTGTGCCATCCTCAGTATAATGTGTGTGTGTGTGTCACTCACTGTGCCATCCTCAGCATGGTATGTGTGTGTGTGTGTCACTCACTGTGCCATCCTCAGCATAATGTGTGTGTGTCACTCACTGTGCCATCCTCAGTATAATGTGTGTGTGTCACTCACTGTGCCATCCTCAGTATAATGTGTGTGTGTGTGTCACTCACTGTGCCATCCTCAGCATGATATGTGTGTGTGTGTGTGTCACTCACTGTGCCATCCTCAGTATAATGTGTGTGTGTGTCACTCACTGTGCCATTCTCAGCATGGTATGTGTACATCACCCACCGTCTTGCTACATTTGGTACAGAGGGTGTTACTATTGCTCCCATTTTAAATCTAGCAAACTGCTATTTACTTGTCCTGGGCCATAGGGTCAGACTTACAGAATTAAGAATTTAAAGTGAACAGTTTGTTTTCAGAATTAAAGCTTTCAACGGTTCTAAACCAAGCTTACCACTAATTTTTAAAAGAGACAAGCTTAGGAATTAAAGGCTTCCTTGATTTCAGTGTCCAGTGGCTCTTCTTCTGACACTACTGATTTTTTGTTTGGCTGTTTTTTATGTGAGGAAAAGAACATGAAGTTGGGTAGGGGAGGAACTATAAAAAATTGGGGGAGGTGGGCTGGAGAGATGGCTCAAAGGTTAAGAGCACTGACTGTCTTCCAGAGGACCAGGGTTCAATTCCCAGCACCCATATGTCAGCTAACAACTGTCTGTAGTTCCAGTTCCCAGTTCCAGGCAAACATCAAGGCAAATAAATATAAATAAATAGTTTTTTTTAAAAAAAAACAATTGGGGAAGGTAAAAGAATATAAACAAAATATATAAAATTTTAAAAAAATAAATGAATTAATTTTAAAATGAAGCTGATCTCCCAAGTAACTGGGTTTAACTGTAAAACCATAAAAAAATACAGACACTAAATGTCAAATACAAAATAAAAAGCAAAAAAGTGTATATATATGTATACATATATATATTATGGTTAAGTTTTTTGTTGACTAGTGATGTGAGTAATCGCACAAGAGCTGTGTGTGTTAGGCACCCAGTGATCTAAGCGCTCCCACGACTCTCATTCAGATGAGCCCACACACCTGGTGTCTCAGAGGACCCAGGTGCTGTCAGGTTCACACTCTCTGATGACATCACAACTCACACACACTATAAAATGAAGATACTTTCCTCTACTTACGTTTGTTCTTGTCCCCAACTTTTCTCCAGGAAGACCAAAACGAAAAGTATTCTTCTGAAGCCCATGGCTTGAGATAGTATCAAAACCATGTCACCTCCTTGAAGTTACTCTCCGTTTAAGGAAAGTGAATGTGGAATTTTAGGATCAATGAGGTTGTGGTAATCATTAACATCAGGGAAAGGGATCCCCACATAATACAAAGACAACTGAAATCAGCAGGAAACACCCTTTCATGCCCAGGAACATAGACAGGTAGGAGGCACTGTAGGGATCTGTAACAGACACTTGCTCTAATTAATACAAAATAGGGGCTGGACCAACTGGAGAAAAAGAGAGGAAGCCAGCAGGGACTGGTGACAAAGTCCCTTCAAAGGCATAATATTTCCAGTGACTTGCTTCCTATAACTAAGCCCACCTCTTAAGTCTCCCAATAAGGCCATCCAGCTGTGGGCCCAACAATGGAACCACCCTTTGATAAGTCAGAGCACTCAGGAGCCAATTGCTGCATGAGGTCTGACCAGCTGACAAAGAAGTTCTAACCTGTCAATGTTTGGGGGACTCTGCAGATTTACACCTTAACAGTATCTGGTGGGTCTACTCACTTCTGATAGTGACTTGACACCTACCTAGGTTTGTTCTCATCATGACATGATGGGTCTAAATTAGACAAGGCTGACCAGGTGATCCCTTTTAGAGAACACTTAAGCGACAGCATCCTTGGTCTTGGAACAGTCTATGAACAACCTACCTCTTCCAAGGAGGGCCAAAGAAAACTTCCTTTATATCCCCTGCCCTGAGAAGATGCAATGCACTGACTGTGTCATCCTGAGGATGCTGACATTACTCTCTAAAGGACTCAAAAATTTAGGATTTAGCAGGGACTGCACATACTCCTACAGCCACACATTCAAAAGCAATATTCATTCAGATATGTATTTTATTGTAAAAATTCATATGCTTTCATTTCAGAACTGAAGATGAAGCTTCCTGTAGCAACTGACTCGTTATTTATATGTAAAGAAAATTATATGTAAATGTATATGTAAATAAAATTTTACCTTTAAGATTTTTAATTACATTTATTTTTATAATGTTTCTAAAATTCAGTAGAAATGTTTTATTTATATATTTCTCCACTATCCTTTTTATCTTCTTATATATTTGCTGCTTGAAAGAAAATAATGTCTCTAAGCATGTTAGTATAAACTGAGATTACTTACTAAAGCTGTGTTGGCATTGTTTAATGTCCTATTTACCAATGCTTTTAAGGCATATTTTAAAAAATGTATTCTTTAAGAATTTATACATGCAGGCTAGGTGGTGGTTGTACACACCTTTAACCCCAGTACTTGGGAGGCAGAGGCGGGTGAATCTCTGGGAGTTTGAAGCCAGCCTGGTCTACAGAGCAATTTCCAGGACAGTCAAAGTTTCTCAGAGAGTCTTGGGAAAAAAAAACAAAAAAGAATTTATACATGCAAATTATGTATTTCAATTATTTTCACAGCAGATTCCTCCACTCCAGTTCCTCCCAGACAGATCCATCTATTGCCTACTGCACATACTTAGTTTAGTTAGTGCTGTTCATGCAACATGGATGTGGAACTATGCACTGGAGCATGGTCAATCTATCAGAGACCACATCAGTTAAAAAACTGACCCTTTTCCCCTGGCAGCCATCCACTGTCAATAGCACCTCAGCTATAGCTTAGCAACACCTTTATATTTGGGCTAAAGGAGCTCAAAGCAGGATTTGTTTTGCAATTCTCATTGAAGGTGTCTCTTACATGTGTCACCAAAGTAACAAAAACTGACTAATACTGTCTGACTACCTAGAGCATTTACTTCAAAAGAACATCTGTGAAGTGACTCAGCTGGGCTGTGAAAGATGAATCTAACTAAAACAAGTACCTTTGCCATCATGTGGACAAAGATGAAACCACATAAAGGAAAAAAATCTAAACATGAAGCCTCTTTCACAGCCATATGCAATGTGCTCTTCTCAACTGGCCCCAGGCTTTTAGCCACAGGAAGATAATTTATGTCTCCTATTAATTTTTGTGCAAGGACTCACATGATCACCAGGAATGAAACAAACACAGTGGCAAAGGCTGAGACCAAAACAACTCCTCAGGTCAGATTTCAGTTACCAGTACTTGTGTAACTTAGCACACAAACTTTTAGCATTCTCAAATATTGCAACTTGCAGAGTTCTTTTTTTAATTGTGACAAAGAGGAGAAAAGTAGCACAGGTAGTGTTAATGTTTCTCTACAGCAGCTCTACCGCAAGGTGGGGGAAAGGACTGATTTTAATAATGGGCACTGTAGACTGCTTAGTAATAAACCTGGCCTCCACTCACTAGATAACAGTAGAACCTTCAGAGTAATAAAATTTCTTACTAATAAATGTTCTTGCAGAAGGGAGGTCCCTTGTCGAAAATCTCTGGGTTGTTGTGTGCTTGCTTTAGAATTCATGGAGAATGAGGCCTGTGTCCCTGTTAAAAATACAACATTTACTAGGCTTTTCATGGGAGCAGGTTAAAGTTACTATAGAAAACTGCCACCACCACTTTCTGTTCATATATATTAGTGGTTCTCGATCTTTGGGTTTTGACATTTTCACAGGGGTCTTTTAATACCATTGGAAAATATAGATATTTATGATTCCTAACAGTAGCAAAATTATAATTATGAAGTAGCAATGAAGATAACTTCATAATTGGGGGTCACTCAGCATGAGCAACTGTACTACAGGGTTGTAGTATTAAGAAGGTTGAGAACCACTGCTGTACAGGAAGAAGTCATTATTTTAAAGAACATTTCTCTCCTGATGACAACCAAATCAAAGACTCCAGTGAAGGTCTCACATCCAATGTTGGTGTGCATCCAAGCTGTTTTCTACCTACATTCTTCACAGTCATATCTGACTGAGCTCACTTGACTAAGATATATGAACACTAGCAAACCTTCACCTAGTTTCCTGAGCCTTCCACTTAAACACAATTATAGCTGCCTTACACAGTCTCCACTTGTGTATCTCATTAGCATATGACATTTAGTATGTTCAAAACAGGTATTTCAAAGATCTCCTCTAGCCCACAGAACCAACTATTGCTAAGGTGTCTGAGGAAGATATCCAATATGGAAAACAATGGTCTGCAGTATCAAATATTAATCCAAACTCTGTTCTTTATAAGCATACTATGTGTCTGAATGTTTGCATGTGAGCCACACACATGCTGGGAGCCACGGAGGTCATTAATGTGAAGATGCATTAGACTCCTGTGTGAGGATCTCTTTCCTTTCCTATATCCCTCAAATTTTCCATACCTTTCTATCCTGACTCAGAGTTAAGATATTGTGATATTAAATTATTATTCTTCCCTCAAGTTATTTCTGTCAAGCATATTATGTTAAAGAGATGATCAGAGTAACTAATAAAGAAACTAAACCTTTTAAGCAAGCTGTCATGGAAAGTGTGGTGGTTTGAATGAAAAAAGCCCTCACAGGCTCATGTTTGATACTTGGTTTACATTAGTAGAACTATTTGGGAAGGATTAGGAGGTGTGGCCTTATGGGAAGTATGTCACAAGAGGATAGGCTTTCCCAGAGCATGCCAGTTAGATTTCTTTCTGCCTCATGGCAAAATTTCAAGATATGACATCTACCACTGCTCTATCAACTGTCTGTCAGCTTGCTGCCATGCTCCTGGCCATCTTATCTACATCAACTAACTAGAACCCTGAAAAAAAAAGCAGTGGGGGCACTTTCTTTTTATAGTAATTCACATAGTCAACTTAAAAAAGCTTTAAAATTAGAAACAAAGTTAGAGATATGTGAAGCTGAAAATACGTGAAACAAAGTTAGAAGTGTGTGGAGCTAAAAATACGTGAAGGTGGGCACAAGCAGATAGTGATTGCTGCCTGTTCTAGTCCGCAGAACTCTAGGTACATGCTCTTTCACTTGCATGAATCACTTTGACCTTGGGGAAGTGAATGGTGAATCTGGCTTTAATGGGGTACAGTTCAGAGATAGATGTGTTCCAGACTTGTAGGACTGGTTCTAGTTGGACCTGAGAGTTAAGTCCAGGCTTGGCTTTAGAGTAGAGGTAGACTACAAATGTCACAAACTTTAGCACTTGAAGAAAGTCTAGGATTAATCCAATTAGAGATTTACTTATTTACTTACTTAGTTATTTAAAAGGACACAGTGACCATGAAAGGTCTTCCCAAATGCATACTTGGATTTACACTGTACTAAAAAAAGAAAGTCTGTAATTCTTTCCCACTCTCACAATGCTGTTTTCCCACACTTTGCACATTACAATCTCTCTGAGAACCAAAATGGTATTTACATACATTCACCAAGCATACTTACAGAATACAGACACCATCACATATCCACATATGAAAAATAAATACAGAGCAAGGGAACACAAACAATATTGAGGGAAGATGTTAAAGAGAGCCTGTGAAGCCTGATAATTTGTAGATGGCAGCAGACTAGCTGATACTTTTGTGTAGAATCAGGTCATTTTCTCATATCTATATTCTCAAGTGTCTAAAACAGAATTTATATTTGTCATGGGAAGTTTTTTTTGTAAACTATACCCTTTAAGACTTAGGGGAAAAATCATCACAAGAGCAAGTCATACAAAATTTCAGCATGCATGGGGTCACAGTCTCAGCCCTAGCTAACTCAGCTTTCTTCAGGGATAAGACCCTTGAGAGACTATCCATGCTCCAGTAGACAATTCTGTACCCATACACACACTGAAAGCACTAAATACAATTGTGAGTTTACAGAAAAAAACAAAACATTAATTTCAGAGGAAAAAATGTAAGGAGGAAAATTGGAGGGCAGAAAATGGGGAATGTGTTTGACGAAAACACAATGTAGCACATGCCTTTAATCCTCGCACTTGGGAGGCAGAGCCCAGCCTGGTCTCCAGAGCGAGTTCTAGGACAGTCAAGGCTACACAGAGAACCCTGTCTCAAAACCCTAAATAAATAAATAAATAAATACACGCACATATGAATTTTTTAAACGAGAAACAAGCTTTATTTGTAAGTGTTGCTGTAATTTAGTTAATTTTGTAAAGTCACGCTGGGAAGTCACCAGAATGGCAACAGTGGAGGTTGCCACCTCTGAGAAGTTCCTCTGATTGTTTTTTAAGGTGCTTAGTGTAGACTGCAAGACAGGAAGCAAGTAAGAGCACGGAATAGCTTTGCTAGGCTTTGGACAAAAGAGCTGGAGAGAACTAAGTCACCAAGTCACTGTGCTCTGGATCATCGTCCAACTGTAGAGACGGGTCACAGCCAGACTACCTTCACATCTTCCTAACTGATATCTCTATTGTAAATTAAATGCAACCAAGAAAAAGGATAACTTTGGTCTCTCTTCTGAAGTCTCTAAGGCTGAAGGTACATCCAAGTTTTCATCATGCTAGACTCCAGAGAAGGTTAGTTACTAGATGTTCATGAAGAAGGAAAACAGGCAACATGAAACCAGATGAAAAAGAGTTACAAGACTATCTGGAATTTTATGTGTGTTTTTTGAGAGCTATTGATAAGACTGATGAATTAACTCTGGCACAGTGTAATTTGTCAATGAAACTCATCAGAACACCATTACAGATTAAGGGTACAGCCATGAGCTTGAATCCAAGTCTCTGGTTGAAAAGACAAATAAATGGGTATCAAAACAAAGAACAGATGGAATTTCAGCAATGTACACATGCTGAACTAATACATAACATCTGAACTTTGACTAAAAATGAATACAATTTCCTTTCAGGGTTAAATGGATCTTTGTATAGAGTTTGCTTTTCAACTGCAATGACTATTGAGCTACATAGTTATGGGGAAGAGAGCATTATTCGAATGAAAGTAAATCGCGCCTCCTGTTGGAAATTACCAGAATTTCCTGATAGGTGAAATTACCTCTGCTTCTAAAAACCAGCAAGAGCTTAATGCTGCTTGTAAGGTTCCATACTGAACTGCATTTATGTATTACTTAAGTTTTCTTCCAACCACACTGAATTACTTAAAATCCAGCTCACTGCCAAGTTCTCTTCCCCAGTCCTTCCTGGGGTTTCTTTGCCAAACAAATCCCTGTCTCTCAGTTAAATTCATCTTTTAGAGATAAGGCGAGAAGTTATTTCTGAGAAGTCTTGCTTAATGATAAAAACATTAGAGAATACTGAGAACTTACTAAATGCCAATTCATCATTAAAGTTTTCATAGAAAGTAGTTTCTGGCTTGGCTAGCTGGTGGTCCAGATCCACAGACCTACAGTCCCAGACTGTCTAGCTCCACAGTCTGGACCTGCCCACCCTGCTTAGCCCCCAACAATGACTCAGACACTTGTATTAATTTCATGCTGTTTGGCCTGTGACTCAGGCATATTGCTAGCTAGCTCTTTCATCTTAATTCAACCCATCTTCCTGCCATATGGCCTGTACCTATTTTGTTATATCTTGTTTCTTGGGCAGCTGGATTGCATCTGTCCATCTGATTCTGCCCTCCTTCCCCTATCTATGCCTCAATTTCTCCTCCTGCTTCTTCGATGTCTGACATGGGCCAAAACAGTTCCTTTATTTAAAGAGTGATATTCACAGCATATAGAAAGACATTCCCACATTAGTTTCTGCTCCTCAGGAAAGCTGATTATCCATTATGTGGGAGAAGAAATTGAGGCAGAGAGGAACTTCCTGAAAATGTTAGAGAAATAAGCCAGGAAATTAGTAGTAAAGAAAGGAAACCTTAGTGTCTCATTGGAGAATAAGGTAGTTAAGAAATATGCTAAAGCGATAGCTAAGTGCTTAAAAGCACTGGCTGCTCTCCCAGAGGACCCAGGTTTGGTTCCCAGCTGTAGGTATTTGTGCAGCCCAGTGCAGCCCAGATGGAAAGAGATCCTTGCAGTTAGGAGCCCAGGCACACTGAGCACTGCAGCTCCAATGAAGAAGTATTCAGGCGCTGGAGAGCCAATGAGTACTGTTACAGTTTGGATGGAAAGTATTCAGGCAGTTGGGAGCCATAGGTCACAGTAAGCCTGGGAAGCAGCTTCAGGGACAGGCTTCCCCAATGTTAATAGCTCTGCTCTGGCAGGGGAGGGCCTTCCAGCAAAGTTGCTCTGGTTTCCCAGTTTCCCAGAGTGTAACAACTCTTCACTCCACTGGGGGAAAGCCCCCATCCTTCAGGCTGAAGTGTTACAGCTACACTCCCCTTCACTGCTCTCTGTTCAGGGAGTGTAAAATCTTGGCCCAGCCAGGGAAGGTCCCCTGGGTGGTTGTTCTGCCCAGTCTCAGCGACCCCCAGAAAGATCTCCAGAATCACTCCAACTCTCCGAATGCAAATGCAAATGCAAAACAAGGTTTATTTCAGTGAGTTGATCCTGTCACACAGCAGTGCCAGTGAAGAGCTCCCTCCCTACACAAAACAGGGCTTTTTAAAACAAAGATCAAACTGAAAGACCATAGAAATGTCATCATCAGGCTGGGAAGTGTGGGACTACTTTCTATTGCCTAGAGGAAGTTTCTTTGCTATCGCTATCTCGACTGGTCTGGTGGCCAGTTGCTGGCTGATTGGTTGTCTTAGGATGAGGAGAAGATACTTTGCACCTGGGCTGGAATGTCCTCTGATTACCCAGGACCTTGCGTGCTTGACCGATTTAGAAAGTTCTCAGGATAGGGAACTAGAAACTTCTCAGACCCCAGAATAGCTTCAGGCCTCAAGATGGAGGGACTTTGGTTCTCACAGTGTTGAGAGTGTTACAGCTTTGCTCCTTCAGCTGATCTCCGTCCAGGCTCAATTGCTGCTGCTCCTGCCAAAGAAGATCTTCACCCAAACCTCATTCAAGAGATTTATTGGGAGGGAAGAGTCCAAGAGAGTGGCTGCCTCAGTCAAGGGGGGGCAAGAGGGGGGAGGGGAGGGCAGCAGAGTTATATAGGGCTTCTTGGGGACGGAGCTTTCTAGGGAGACTTCCAGGGTGAAGATTGGCCAGATTTTTTAACCCTGACTTGGTTTTGGTTTCAGAGTCCAAATGTTTCTTTCACTGGCTCTTTTGGGTTTGGGGCTCTAATTTCAGGGCCGGGGTATCTTTCACTGGCTCCGGTTCTAGGGCCTAAGAGTGTTTCTTTGGTGCTGATTTCAGAGTCAGGGTACATTTCTTTTTGGTTTTGGGTTCAGGAATAAAGTATTTCTTTCACTGGCTCAGGTCTTAGATCCAGGGTGGGTTGTTTTTTTATTTGTTTGGTTTTTTTTTCCTACTGGCTCTGTATGGGCCAGGGTGGGTTTCTTTCACTAGTTCTGGGTTCAGGGCTAGGATGGGTTTCTTTCACTGACTGCTTTTCTTTGGCTGGCCACTTTTCCCTACACCAGCACCCATATGACTTCTCACAATGGTCTGTAATTGCAGTTCTAGGGATCCGATGCAGTCTACTGGCCTAAACAAGCAGCAGGCATGCACATGGTGCAAACATGCAAGCAAAGCAGGAAATGCAGTGGAGGCAGCACTTTGGGGGTATACCCAGCTCAAGTCTCTGCAAATACTTCTTGCTTTAGTTCCTTTATGCTACCGTGATGAACATTCTCGGGCTGAGTATCTCAGGCTCATATATAGCTTCCTAAACCTCAGGAGGATGGTAGCTGGAACCCAAGCAATTCTGATGCACAGCCAAGTCCCAAATTTGGGATAGGTTGCCAAATTTGCCCGCGAAATAGCTGGGTACGGAATAGGGTGCTTCGAGGCACCGGAGCTCAAGGCCAGCCTTCCACCAAGTCCGAATGCTGTGGACACCTCCATAGGTCCCTCAGATTATAGCCTTAGGGAGAGGACCGGCCGGCCTTCCCCCCTGCTTCAGTGGGAAGCCTGTCCTCGCAGACTCGATGCCCATTAGGCCGAGCACAGCACACCGAGCACACCCCACCAGCTCGGTTCACTGAAGGTGCGGTGCTCACCGAAGCAGAGCACGCCCGGCCCCGCCCCCTAGCTCCGTGCCCATGGCGTGGTGATAACAAGCCCCGCCCACACCAAGCGGCTCCTCTCGGCAACTGGCACAACACAACAAGATGGCCGCCGTGCTGCCGGTCGCCTGAGGGCGAGTATCCGGGCGTCTCCGCGTCGCCTCTCCCGGTCCTGAGGTGGTAAGTGTGCTTCGCCCGGCCGACCGAGCAGGAAGGCGGAGGCCGAGGCCGAGGCCGAGGCCCGGGTGAGGTGTGCCGGCTCGGGACGGATTCGGGGCGGGGGCGTGTGCTTGGACAGGGGATTGGACGGGATAGAAGGGGCCGCGGCCGGCGTGGGCAGGCAGGGGGAGAGGCTCGCTGGGCGAGCGCTGCTGTGTCCCGGGCTGGGGTGCTCCGGAGGAAGAGGAAGAGGAAGAGGAGAGGGCCACTGTCAGCCGAGTCTGTACGGAGATGGCTGGCTGTCCTTGGGGTAGCTTGGGAGGGCGTACCGTACGGGAGAAATAGGGACCGGTGAATGTGGAGGCCACCCTTGATGTCATCATTCTGCTGTCCTTACACCTTAGCTCTGTGGCTCGGGGCATGCCCTCCCCCGCCTTTTAACTTTTTAAAAAGTATATGTATATACCGTGGTGCACATGTCGCAGTCAAAGTGCTACTTTGTGGAGTCACTTTTATTCTTCCACATTTCCAGGGATTCCAGATGTGGAATTTTAGGTCATCAAATTACCCACTGAGCCACCACCTCCCTGCCC
>PVIH01021761.1:0-16024 GCA_004025045.1 Sigmodon hispidus | reverse complement strand
AGTGGAGGAATGCTGCTTACTGACTTGTCCCTCGTGGCTTGCTCTCTCTGCTTTTTTTTTTTTTTTTTTTTAAACTTTATTTATTTATTTATTTGCCTTGTTGTTTGCCTGGAACTGGAACTACAGACAGTTGTTAGCTGCCATGTGGGTGCTGGGAATCGAACCCGTGTCCTCTGGAAGAGCAGACGGTGCTCTTAACCGCTGAGCCATCTCTCCAGCCCCGCTCTCTCTGCTTTTAAAATACCATCCAGGACTACATCCCAAGGGGTAGTACGGTCCCCTGTCATCTGGGCCCTTTCCCATTAATCAGGAAAAAGCCCTACAGGCCAATTGTTTTTTCCAAGACAGGGTTTCTCTGTGACAGTCCTGACTGTCTTGGAACCCATATGCAGACCAGACTGGCCTTGAACTCACAGAGATCCACCTGCCTCTGCCTCCTGGCACCTACAGGCCAATATTAGAGATGTATTTTTGTCGATTAAAATCCCCTCTTCACAGAAATGTCTGGGTTTGTCAAGATGACAAAACCCAGTCAGCACACTTGAGCTGTTTTTTCATGTGTAAAAGTAATAACTAATCACTTTTGATTGTTTATCTAAGTGCTGCTTAAGTATAAAACCATTTACAATTTAATGTAACTATGGAAGATGCATTTACACTTAAAACTGAGCAAGCAACTTAAGAGTAAATAATTTGTATTAATGTCTCATAGTAAATGAAAAAGGAAGCTTTTGATTTAGGGCATGCAATTCTAGAATCTAATGTCTTAATTGCTAACTATCACTCATAAATGAGATAAGTGATTCTGTTCTTAAGTAGCATTTTAAGGATTTAAATCTGGAGCTGGAGAGATGGCTTCCAAGTTTAGAGCACTGGCTGCTCTTCCAGAGGTCCCAAGTTCAATTCCCAGCAACCATATGGCAGCTTACAACTTTCTATAATGGAATCTGATGCCTTCTTCTGGTGTGCAGGCATGCATGCTGACAAAGCTCCATATTCATAAAAATATATGTTTAAACAAATCTTTAAAAACATGGCAATGGAGTGTTTATCCTAGCCTTTTTATTGTTCACATGACAGGCAGGCAATCCTTTTCTACTCTCTTGTAGCTAATAGTTTGGTAGACAAAACCATAAAGTTTTACAAATCCAATGGAATGTTTGTAAATAATTTTGTGCAGAGTCTCAATGTAGAGAGACTGTCTTTTCATACATTCTGAGTGTAGAAACATGTCCTTCGTAGTTATGTGTTTTTCTTAGAGTCTAACATACTCCTAAATTCATAAAAATTGTTCATTGAAGTTGGATAAATAAACTAAGAGAAAGAGAAGTTTTGGGGTTTGTGTATCTTCACAGAAGGAGTGAGATGGGAGGGAAAAACTAAGGTTGTAAATAGACAGAGGAATGTACAGTAACCAGCATGTTACGTGTAAGGTATGTTCTGAGATAAGTGGATTGAATGAAGATGAATGGGTTGTCCAGGTATTAGAATGGAGAAGGATGTGGGGAAGATGGGATAGATGCTGAAGTGTTCAGGTGGAGTCTTAGAATGGTAGAGAGTTGGGAGCAGTATGGTTCAAAGGATAGTGAAAAAGTAAAAGGGAAAAGTGGGTAGCACAGAATGGGGCATTGGCTTTAAAAAGAATTGTGGCTAGATTTGAGACCTTGAATGATGGTGGGGATAAAGACAGGACTTCAGAAGTTCAAAGAGAATATTTAAATAAGCCAGAAGGTGTGGAATTCAGACTCAGGGATAGTACTAAATGTTAAAGGGCCAAGGAAAGAGTGTTGGGGGTGTTAGATCAAGGCAAGTATCTGGGTTTGTGGTTGGCAGGATGAATCGGGTGTTAAAACTTAGTCATATGAATAATTGTCACAATACTCCAGTGGCTTCCTCTTGCTCTCCTGGGCATTTAAAAACAGGTCTCCAGCTCTCAGTCTTCTTGTCTTGATTTTGTTCTTTGCCAACACTAGCACAGCTTCTCCCGGTCTCTTTCCCATTGTCTCCATTTGTTCATTCTGGGGTCAAACTGCTTTTGTTTCTTTCTTAAGGAATAAGTGGCTCCCACCAAAGTTAACTAACTCGAAAGAATATGCTAGTGGCCAGTAGTTACAGAGGGCACCAAATAATGCGACAAACTTGTATTGTCACATTGGAAGAACTGAATACACACTGTTTCATATTTTACAGATAAAGACTTCATTTGCCCAAAATTCCAAAAATTTGTATAAGCCAAAAATCTTAATTCTGCTATGATCCCCAAACCTGTGCTCTTTGTTACCATCCATGTCACATAGCTGAATGAGTTTTCTGGGGTTCAGATCATGTTTTTCCATCATGTCCTATGATGTCTTACAACAAAACAAATTCTAAGTGACTTCTGCCTCACACCAGTATTATAGTTAGTTAATTATACACCTCCACTACTTTAAACTGCTAGCTTACATTTCTACACTTTTTCTTTTCTTTTCACATATGTAACTAACCATAAGTCAGGAAAACCCCCAAAGTCACAAAACTATTTATACTACCATCACAAAGCTTTTGCTATTTATTTTAAAAGTGTGGCTAAAATAAATAACACAATAAAAACCAGTTTGTGTCTAATATCATACTATTCTTTCATGGCAAGGAATCTTTTGGTCATACCATTGATTCTATGCTAAGGTGAACTGGCATTCTTCTTCAAATATGAATGATACACTTAAGCTTGAGAAACTAAGCTTGATACAAGCACATAGATAAAAGTATTTCCTCTTGGTGGTGGTTTGAATTTGAGTGATACCCATAGGCTCATACATTTGAATATTTCATTCCCAATTGGTGGAACTGTTTGAGAAGGATTACAAGCTATGCTTTTTTTTCTTTTTTTTTTTTTGAGGAGTAGTGTCACTGGGGGTGGACCAGTTAGTTCTCCCTCTGCTTGTGAGTGAAGATGGGAGGTCTCAGCTACTGCTCTAGTGCTATGCCTAACTGTGTGCTGCTATGCTGCCAGCCATGATGGTCATGAACTAACCCTCTGGAATGGTAACCTTTGATAAATTCTGTCTTCTCTGAGTTGCTTTGTTATAGTGTCTTGTCACAACAAGGGGCTGGAGAGATGGCTCAGAGGTTAAGAGCACTAATTGTTCTTCCAGAGAACCTGAGTTCAGTTCCCAGCATCCACATAGTGGTTCACAACCATCTATGATGACATCTGGTGCCCTCTTCTATATACTGTATACATAATAAATAAATAAATAATTTTTTAAAAAAGAAAGTAACTAAGACACTCTTGAATAAGATTAATAGATGACACATTCTCTAGGTTATAGTTTTCATAAAGGCAAGAAGTTCAAAACAAAACAGAGGTACAGGCCCATAGTCTTATATCTTTTTTTTCTGTGTCTTAGCATATCTGATGATTATAAAATTAGAATAATGTGTATCATATACTACAGATATATTTTTACATTTTTCTTATGTTTGTTTAAAAATAGGATGCAGTTCAATTATTTTGTATCCTACATCTTAGTCTTCTCTCCAGATCTTCGAAATTGTAAACCATCTAGAATTCCTCTTGTCAAATCCTAGTGATCACCTCTTTGAACTATTATGAAGTCCTGTTAGCTCTCCTGCTAAGTAAAATTTATGCTTACCCAGTTAAGAATTAGAAAAGTATTCTGTGGATTCCAGAAACCATTTTATAAACTATGACATGGAAGCTTAAGTGATGGTTCCAAAGACACAGTGCACCTGCAGGTCCCTTGAGTTGCCATAGCTTCTGTAAAGTCCAGATATTGGAACATACACTATCTCATAGGGTAAGCATCTTGTGAGTCATGGTTTGGGATTACAGGTTTGAAAATGGAAACTTGGGAAGCACTTATGGACAGAAATGGAACTGAGGTGCAGGAATAGCTTCATTAGTTGCAGATCAACATTTGTCTTATTTAATGTGGTTTTGATATCTTAGCAAACCTGAGATTAAGTAAAGCTGGACTGAGACTCAGCTATTTGTTTCAAAAGTGTATTGTTAAATTGGACTTTCAGTTTAGTTTGTACAAGAAGGTTGTATTTGGCTATATAGAAACTCAAAGCCAAGGGAATGCAACCACAGTCCAAATTCAACATATATAAAGAAGCTTGTGCATCATTCTATTACAGTGCCCCCTTCTGATACTAATTTATCATTAGATTGAGAAACTACTTTACCTTAATATACTGTCTCGCTAAATTTCTAGAACTTAATGGTGTATTTTAGAGCAGAGGGTATGGATAGATTCTCTAAAGTGATCTTTAAAGAGGACAAAAGGGAAACTTAGAGGGGCACTGACACCTAGGCTAAGTAGAGGAATGTGTTCCCGAAAAGGAGGCCATAGAGTAGCCAGAAAGACAGAAGAGAGCCAGTAGAATACAGTGTCACAGACTAGCTTCTGGGAGCAAAGTGCTTACAAATATTTATTGCCAAATATTTCCATATGTGGCCCTGTATGGAAAGGCCTGTAAAAAGTTCAGGCTGATAAACTGAGAAAAGAAGTAACAAGTAAGACTCTGACCTGAGCATGTGTCACTGACAGGCCTCTAGGAACTTGACCCTGTGGAGAGGTGATGGGAATTTAAGACAGCACCTGCCCTGTAAGCTTAGAGAAGTGTGAGCCAAGTCTCCATAGCCTGAGTTCACAGCCTTATGACCTCAAAGCTTTAGAGATAATTTAATACTTTTAATATCTGTAGAGACTTAATCTTACTAAATACATTGAAACTCTTACAGGTTTGGATGGCCACCTGGTTTTATTCTTACAATGAAGAAAGGTTCTGGACAAAAGCTCTCCAAAGCAAAAATGCCAGTGTCATCTCATTTTCCTGGACCATCATCTCTTATGGCCAATATGAGGTCTAGGTCACTTTCTCCTTTAATTGGATCTGAGACTCCACCCTTTCATGCTGGTGGACAGTGGTCTGCACAGGCTGAGCATACAGATGGAGACACCATGTTTTTGGAGTCCCAACGCCATAAAGGTACTATTAAAAATGTCTCTGTTCTCACTCGTTAGGAGAGACTGAAAGTACTGAGCTTAGGTGGTGGGGCCCACATGTAACACACTCCTGGACCAAGGTGGAAACTGAGAATGGGAGAGGACTGAGGCTTTGGGGTTAAGATGTCCATGAAGGGTTAGGGATGGGGAGTTTTCAGAAGAGGAGGTTGGCTTTCTTGTAGAGTTTTTCTAAGCTCTTACTAGAAAATTTCCACCCTCTTTGGTTGGAGTTGGACATACCCCTCACCTGAGAGAGGAGTGCTTTCAAGATAAAAGTTTAGTAAAATGTGCTAGCCATGCTTGCCTCTTCAGTCTGCTGATTTTCAAACTGCCTCTCTGGGAGAGTGCTGACTTCCACTTAGGGACCGTGCACATGTCCCACCAGTATTTTCAATTGTTTTTCCTTAAAAAATATTCTGCTGTTGTAGTTTCTGATTTCACAAACGCCTTATTCTTTACTAGGTTGTAAAATTCCATCAACCTCTGCTGGCTTGAATACCTACCTGGTGGTTTTTTGTTAAAAATCTTTCAGCATTGAGTTTATATTCTACTTTGCAGCTTTACTGCCTATTGGTAACTGGTTATTTCTGAATTGATTATTATTCCAGAATATTGGTTTTGTCAATAGACTATTTTCTTGTTATAAAACACAATATGGCTTTAACAGTTTTGACACTTTCCACAAAGGCCATAAAAGAAGGCCACTACTTACAAAGCTGATACCCTATGTCCATAAAATGTGTTACTTTCTATTAAATGAAACAACAAATGAAAAAAATAGTGCTTTGAAACAAACCTCAGGGCTGCATATGGTAAAAACACTTGCTACCTGAGAACCTGAGCTTGATCTCCAGGACCCATAGCAGAAGATAAGAACTAACTCCCAAATGTTATGTTCTGGTCTCTATACAAGTGCCATAGTAAAAGTGAATCTGTGCACATGTGCATACACACACACACACACACACACACACACACACACACACACACACGAGTACAAGTTTTAAATGTATCTGCTTGAGTTGACAGTTTGAATTTGTGCTATATTAGTTTCAGGATATTAAGAAAATAATTTGAAATATTTATTTTTGTATATGTGTTCTTTGCCTAAATGTGTGTCAGTACACTACTTGTAGCCTGGTGCCCTTGGAGGCCAGAAGAGGGTACTGTATCCCTTAGCACTGGAGTTACAGATGGTCGTGAGCTGCTTTGTGGGTGCTGGGATCAAACCCATATCCTCTAAAGAACAGCTAGTGCACTGAATCAATGAGCTGTTTCTCTTGATTAGCTTTTTTTTTTTTTAATAAATGTGAACATTAATAATTTTTTCTTAAAAGTTTTATGCAGATTACATCTTTTAATGTAAAACATTATCACAAAGCCCAAACTGTTATTGTTTTTATAATGACAATGAACTGAAATAAAGTGACATACTAAGGTACTGTGATTACAACTAGCCAGATACTCTCTGTGCATCTGCATGGATTAAAATTTCTATAGTGTAAAAATGATTTATATTTTGTGATATTTATACCTTCCTCCTGATAATTACCCTTTTCTGGATTTCAGGAGCTGATTCATATGTAGGAGTCCGGTATATTACTGAGGCCCTCCTCAAAAAACTCACCAAACAAGACAATTTGACCCTGGTACAATCTCTGAACCTTTCTCTTTCTAAAGATGGTGGCAAGAAATTTAGGGTAGGTTTTCAGCAATTTCTAAACATAAACATTGATTTCATTTTTCTTTATGTCTTAAGCCTACCAGAATTTTTTTAAGTGCAATTTTAGTTGGTGTTTGCAGCATGAGAGCAGGAGCTCAGAGGCATTGGGTTCCTCAGAGCTTGAGCTGTGACTATTTGTGAACTCCCTAATGTGGGTGCTAGGAATTGAACTCAGGTCCTCTTCACCAACAGTACATCTTTCCAGCACCCTTCAGTAATAACTTTTAGCAAGTGTCTCTTTGACAGCATTAAGTTTTCATTTCAGATTTATAGTGTTTGTATCTAGGAAATATCCATTCACTGATGGGACTTTAAAAAAAACGTATACTGGCAGCATTATATTACTTTTTAAGCCGAAAAGGTTTGTTCATATTGTATGAGGAGGGTATCTCATCATTTTGGTTCATTTTATTTTGTTTTGGTTTTAGGGCTCTCAGTCTGTGGTTGCTTGGCTTAGGTGTTTGGGGCCTGTTGTGAGATAGAACACAGCAGAGAGACATGCCAGAGCAAACTTGCCCAGCTCCTTCCTGGCAGCCAGAAAAGAGAGAGGAGGCAGCAGGAGCCAGAGTTCTGTACCTCTTGTTTTCAGTGGGGTTGTCACTTTTCCCTAAATGGCCACAGAGCTTTTGCTGTGTTCTTTCCAGTGGACGTTCTCTGTGAGAAGTGTGGTATCTCCATAGCTGTAGTACCTTTTACAGTACTCTAGACTTCACTGACCCTGAAGAATCAACCGACAAGCTACAATTCCAGTCCTGGCTTTTCCTCTTTACTGCTTTTATAAATAATTGTATTGAGACACAGCCACACTAAGTTGTTTACATGCTGTCTACAGCTAGTTACACAGTATAATAGGAGAGTTTAGGTGTAGCCCATAAAATAGTCAAAAGTGGGTACTAGCTGGCATCTATAGAAAATGTTTGCTATCTTTGCTCTGGAGCATTTACTATTCTATTCTCAGGCTGTGTTACACAAGCAAATTATAATAGCTTGATATTTTTGTTTTGTTTTGCTTTTTTTCCCCCTCTGAAACAGAGTCTCACTATCTAGCTCTGACTGTCCTGGAGCTCACTGTGTAGACCAGGCTGGCCTCAAACTCACAGTCCACCTGCCTCTGCCTCCTGAGCACTGGGATTACAGGTATACGTCACTGTGCCTGGCTATGTAATTGCTTAATTTTTAATTAAAAAGTAAAAACGGACTCTAGTGCATTACATACAAAAACTAAATTCAGAGGGAAACAACCCAGGGAAAGTAAAACAGACAAGAAAATGCTTCAGAAGAAAGTAAGACTATTGTTTTCCTCCTGAGTAAACATTAGTGTACATGCCACAAAGGAAGGTACTATAGATTTAGTTTCTATAAAGATTCTAAAAGACAGTTTTTTAAATGTTAAAAGGAAAACAAATCTGGCAGATAGTGTGTGCAGCATGTGTAGTATCATTCATGTGATATAGAGGATCTCCTATGATTCAATGACAGTCAGTGGAAATTTGCAAAGGATATGAACAGGCGGTTCAAAATATGTTATAATTGACCAAGCTTGAAACCCTGATTCATTCATTTATTGTCAAATAAAATAATAGTTTGGGGGGCTGGAGAGATGGCTCAGCGGTTAAGAGCACTGTCTGCTCTTCCAGAGGACCCGGGTTCGATTCCCAGCACCCACATGGCAGCTAACAACTGTCTGTAGTTTCAGTTCCAGGCAAACACCAAGGCAAATAAATAAATAATAAATAAATAAAGTTTTTTAAAAAAAATAATAGTTTGGTAGCATTGTATGTTTGTACAACCAATGGTCAAATTTTAAAAGCTTTTGCTATCTCAGAGATCTGAGAAGGGTGTTCTCCAATGTGTATATAAGCATGGAGAGCAAGTACTGTTCAGATATTCGCTGAGTTTACACTCAGTACCCAGAAGTTCTACTACTCTAGTACAACTTTTCTAGGAACATGATTTGAAGATGTATACCAAAATATCAGTACAGCATGCTTATTAAGCATTACTTAAATAGAAAATTTAGAAATGCTTAAGCATCTCTTTGGAGATTGGCTAAATAAAGTATAGTGCAATAAACTACCAAATAATGTGTCAGTTTTCAAAGGTGATTTAGAATCTTATGTGTTAACATGCTAAGGCATGCTAAGATCGGTATTCTGTTGCTGTGAAGAGATACATGACCAAGACATCTCATAAAAGAAAGCATTTAAATATGGGCTGGCTTAAAGTTTCAGAGGTCAGTCTGTTACCATGGCAGCAAGCATGGCAGGAGACAGGCAGGCAGATGAAGGAGAGTGAGACACTGGGCCTGCAATGGGCTTTGAAAACCTTAGAACATACCGCTAGTGACACACCTCTTCCAACAAGGCCACTTTCTTCCTATTCCTTCCCTGCAGCTCATCAATTAAGGACTTAACTTGAAATATATGAGTATATCGTCCCAGTCTTATTCTAACCACCACAACTTTTTGTTTTCATTATTAGTTTCAGTGAAAAATCAAATTCTCTTAGTATAATCTCAAGCTATTTTTAAAATAGCAAAGCTAATGTGAGAACCTGAAGGATCTGTTGTGCTAGAAAAGACCTGAGGGCATGAGGCATGGAGGCTGCAAGTGGAAACCTCAGACAAAAAAGGGTGATAGAAGTGATGAAGACTAGCCAAGAAGAGGGGAACAGAAGTCACTAGTTCTCAACCCACCAGCTCCATTCCTTGAAGGCCTCTGTAGAGTTTTGTTTTTAAGATTTTTTTTAAATTGTGTGTGTTGTCTACATATATGTCTGTGCACCTTGCATGCTTCTTGCCTCCAGAAGCTAGAAGAGGGCACTGGATCCCCCGGAACTAGAGTTTACATGGTTGTGGTAACCATGTGGGTGCTGGGAATCAACAAGTGTTCTTACTCAAAGAGCCATCTCTTCAGACCTTCTTTGTGGTTTTTGTTGTTTTTAAGTTGGCCTAGTATTCTGTGTTCCAGGATGTACACACAACTAACTCACCTGACTTCATGCTATCAAGTCTGTGCTGTGTGTTTCTTACCACCCAGGTGTAGATAAACATTCTCTTCTTCATTCAACAGACACTTACTTAGCACCCAGTATGTGTCAGCAGCAATGCTTAACAGGTGAAGCCTGTGCCAGGAGCCTTGGGTCCTATCACAGATGTTTTCCTTATTGTCTTACTTGAATTTTTCTGTTTGAAAATCTTGCTTGATGTTTCTATATGCCAAGAAAGTTAGGAAATCTTTATTTTCCTTATCTGCCATTATATTTCATGTACATAGAACAACTCCTAGCACATAATCCATGTGCTAAAAAAGATGTAGCAGGAAATGGGGAAGGTTGGCCAAGAAATGTAGACAATTAATGTGAGTGTACTCATGACAAATGAGGGAGGTAAAAGGAAGGCTCACCATCATAGTGTCACTGCCATAGGCTGACACACTTCGTAGTTAGGTAACACATATCTCCTGTAAAGCGACTGAGAAGCCAGGAGGGAGGTAAGTGATGTAGTGCTTAGATTGTAAAGAGCAAAACTGTGTGGAAAGAAGTGAAGATCAAGGTGATGATAGTGAGAGAATTCTGCTGAGTAGCTCTGAGCTATCAATCCACTTTGATTGGCCACAGCCACTTTACTTACCACGCCCACATGAAGCCACTCCCACTTTGACTGGCCATGGCCACTTTGAATGACCACGGCTACACCGGACCACGGCCACTTTGTCTGACCATGCCCACACCAAGCCACTCTTACTTTGACTGAATAAGGCCACGTTCACTGGCAACGAACACTGTGGAGGCATTGCTGAGGGCCAGGAGAATATTGGCAGAGCCTTACTACTCTGGTCAAGGAAAGCAGTAGCAGGGATTGACCAGGAAAGCTGTTAGGATATGTTGATCAAAACAGCCCCTAATGGCCCTACCTCAGTGTATTTTATGTCAAGGAGTCTGTTGTGTAAAGTATTTACCATTTATTTCCAATTAGTACATCGAAAATTTGGAAAAGTGTGTTAAACTTGAAGTACTGAATCTCAGCTATAATCTCATAGCAAAGATTGAGAAAGTGGACAAGCTGCTAAGATTACGTGAACTCAACCTATCGTATAACAAAATCAGGTGAGTGACTGCTCCTTTAGGAAGCATTGCTGGGTCTTCTGTCTGCAAGAGACTAAGGGTGCCCTGGTTATTGGAAGAATCCATTGAAAGCTTGTATCCTGGGACTTTCCATCTGTCTTTATGGTTCAGCATCACTTACATAGAGGATAGTATCTTACTTAGTATTATTAAAGCAGATATATTTTTGTATCAACTTTTATTTTAATTCTGTTTTTAGCAGTAACTCTGTCTAGATGTTGTCTGTGATTCCTTGCCTTATTATATAATAATGTTTATGTGAAGAGATTAGCATTTTGATCCTGAAGATATTTCAGAAAACCTGACCCTCCTGTATTTTGCTCATTGTTTTAAGAAATAACACTACATCTCATTTCTTTTTTAAAAAAAATTATTTATTTATTATGCATGCAGTATACAGAAGATGGTACCAGATGTCATTATAGATGGTTGTGAGCTACCTTGTCGTTGCTGGGAATTGAACTCAGGACCTCTGGAAGAACAGTCAGTGCATTTAACCTCTGAGGCATCTCTCCAGCCCCTACATCTCATTTCTAATTTAGATACACATGCAAATGTACAACTACTGGGAGAAATAAATGTAGGTAAACCTAGTGATGACCAAGGCTACATATAGAAAAGTATAATGGGGAAGATGAAGCAGGGGTCAGATTTGAAAATCTTTATACACTTTTCCCAACTTAGACGTCTTAAATATAATGGTCATCAAATCAAAAGAAAAACCACAAGCCTGGAGAGATGGCTCAGCAGCTCACTGGCTGCTCTTCCAGAGGACAGAGGCTTTGTTTCCTGCACACACTTGGTGGCTTAAAACTCAATTCCTCCAGTATCAGAGGAATCCCACACTTCTTCTGGCCTCCTTGGGCACTGCACACATACGATGTGCAGACAAATACATGTAGGCAAAACATATATACACATAAAAAAATTTAAAAGGTGGGGGAGGAGAAAACAACTGTAATAAAGAGAGAAGTTCTAATTAAGACAAAAATGAAATGTTAAAAAAAAAACCCTGGCAAATTAAGTTGACAACATGAAAACTTTCAAAAGAATTGATCTAATGAAAATAATTTCATGAAAATAGAGAAGCTTAGGAATATTTGGTCAGTATAGTAAATTGACAGGAAATTAAAATGACAGCTAAATTGCAGGTAATGTAAAGGATATGCTATCAGTGAAAGTTTATTGCAAATTTTTTAAATTTTTAAAAATTGGAAATGTTTTAAATACTTTCATTTCAAAATTGCAATATATATTATATATATAAACACAGTATCATTTTAGAATGTGCCACATGTGCTGCTGGCATAGTTCATCCTTGGTGAGGACAGTGTAACTAAATTGTGGACATCTGGACAGCACCACAGCTCACAGCAGTATGCTGTTTAGTGCTCCATTCTAAGTGGTATGGCCATGGGCACCCTCTTCTTTCCTGTGTCACGAGATCCTAGAGGATGGTAAGGTGGGTAGGACTACCAGGCACACTCATAAACGGTTGGCAGTTTAGCTCTTTGGGGAAATTTGTCTGTGCTCACTTTCTTTAGTTGTCACGAAAAGCAGCTTTATGTTGCTGAGGCTATTTACTGTAAACTACCATGAAAAAACTTAATTATTCTACATACTAAGTGTGATTTTTGTACTCTGGCTTCCAGCAAGATTGAAGGACTAGAAAACATGTGTAATCTGCAAAAACTAAACCTAGCAGGAAATGAAATTGAGCGAATTCCAGTGTGGTTTGCAAAGAAGTTAAAATCTTTGCAAGTCCTCAATCTGAAAGGCAATAAGATATCATCGGTAAGTATTCAAAGTAGCGAGATTTATTTTTCCTAAGACTTAAATTATTGGAATTGTAAAAATCTTTGTCCATGTCTATATTTTATGTTGGACATGACCCTCTTGTACCCAGTACCCTCTCCTTTCATGCCCCTCCCTCCTCAGGTTAGTTCCCTTTGTTGTCTAAAAACTTCTATATTCAATTTGTTTTATTTACTTGGAAAATATTTAGAAACTTTAAGTTCTTTTTAAATAATGATATTTAACATCCTTGTTTGATTGACCATTTACCAAATTCAGATATAGCATAGGTAAGATTCCTTAGTGTAATTAACCATAAACTGATCTCATTTTGCAAATGTTCCATAATAACAAATTAGTATTTTCTTATCCATCATTTTATTGCACCGTCTTATATCCTTATTGCCTACTGCCATGCTTCATGTGTAATATTTGTGTAATACTTATCTGTCTTAAATTACTTTATATTCTGAGGTTGTAAATTTGATTCCCATTTTTTAGGTAAGGTCTTAATTTAATTCATGTTTAGTTAGAAAATACCTTCTTAATACCTAATGAATAAATGTGGCACCTAATTGGTGTTACATTGGGTGTTAGAACTGAAATAATCATGATATAACATAAATTATCAGAGACCAAAAAATGAAAGGCATGGCCAGCTGCAGGCCTAGGCTGCCCTAATGTGGCCTTGGAGAGTCCTTTGATTTCTATGAACTGTTTAAACTAAAGAAAATAATTTTGTATGGCCTCCTAACAGAGGTGTCAAGAGGCTCATATGAAATGAAAGAGACTTTAAGATAACGAGTAATAAGGTTACATTTCCTATACCTTCAGGTGGGAAGGCAAACTAGAACATACACAATGTTTATTTTATTGCTGGTTATTTTGCTTGTGAGGCCTCTCTGTGAGCCAAGCACAGCTCAGACTTGCAGCTTTCCTGCCTTCATCTCCATAGGCTGCTGCCACAGGTGTGCTCTGCCACACTTAGCAAATATCTTTCCTTCTTTCATTTTCATAAAGATCTGGGAAGGAGACTCTCTATTTTACTGCATCAGCTCAAGAGGCTCAGAGTCCAAGCCTTATGCTATTGTTATATGTCACCTCACAACTTTAGAACCTCATAGGCTGATAAGGAAGAAATAGCTATGGATCAAAAATCGACCCTAAGTATTTCTCAGATTTCTTGATTTTAGGACATACCCAATGTTTGCTGAATAACAGAAAAACTGTTCAATATTTATATGTAAGCATATATCATTTTCTCATCTATGTGTTTGGCATTGGCATCATTAGGGTAATATATATTTATTGGGAGAAAAATATACTTGTACTTGTACTTGTGCAAGCTACTTAAGATAGTGTTTCTCAATCTCTACGTAAGTTCTTAAATGAAAAACTTCAAAGATTGTTGGTATCTATACATATTTTTGTGTTTTTTTAACTATCAATTATAACTCCATTATCTCAAAATTTAACAAAATCCTTTATAGCAGTTAATTTTCTGCTTTTTCACCAATACAAAATAAAGTCATTAGTTTAGAATAATATAGACTTAGATTGAGACCCCCATTTTATTCAGTTATACTAAGCTCTGAGCTAAGGTAAGCTCTGAGCTAAGGCAAGTCACATCTTTGGATCTTGAGTTCTTTACCTATAAAATTCAGATAGCACTTACATCCTAGGTTTTGTGAGGAGCCACAAAGGAAGATGTATATGCTGTCTGATATAACAGTGCTCATCTCTCCTTTCTCTGTCTCATTCTTATGTGGCTAATTCGGGGCAGTGGATTTTTAAAATATGTTTTTGGACATGTTAAAAGCAATTCTCATGTTTACTACTTTCTTTGTTAGGTTATGATTTTAAAGCAAATTATTCCAGTGCCATTGTTGTACCATTTCAGCTCCAGGATGTAAGCAAGTTGAAGCCACTTCAAGATTTGACTTCTCTAGTCCTCAGTGAAAATCCAATCGTGACCCTTCCTCATTACATCCAGTTTACCGTTTTCCACCTCCGTTCCCTAGAAAGTTTGGAAGGCCAGCCAGTGACCACTCAGGATAGACAAGAAGCATTTGAGAGATTCAGTTTAGGTAAGATGATACCTAAAAAACAAACAAAAAACCTACACTTGAATGAGGAAAGAACTTAACTTAGGAAGTTCTCTAGAGGGATAGGATCTTGAGGAGACAGCTCAGAGGGTAAAGGCATTTGTTGCCAGACATGAAGCCCTGAATTCAGTCCCCAGGACTCATTTGGGGGAAGGAGTGAACCGCCCCTACAAGTAGTCCTCTGATGTGTACACTTACGCCATGTTAGATATGCATTCCTACCCACTTCCAATAAACACACAAGCAAATATTTAATTTTAAAAGGTGCATATCACCACACCTGACTTTTTTTAGAGGATAAATTTTAAATTTTATAATCCTACTAAAATTTACATGAAAAATACCACCTTAAATTAGTTTAGCAAGTATTGGTTGAACATATACTATGTATCAAAAGTTCCCTGCCTCAAAAATGGTCTCCTGAGTGTGTGTGTGTCTGTATATGTTTAAGATGTGAGAAGAGGAGCAGCCAGCCAAGGAAACAGTAAATGACAGGCTAGCAAGATCAGAATATAGGAAGTCTCAAAAGCCCAGGAAAGATTCCAAGAGAGCAAGTAGTCAGCATGAGTGGGTTTACACATGAAATAGAACAAGCACAGAGATGGCTTGAGAATTGTTTTGGGCTGGGCAGTAGCTGGTATACACCTTTAATCTCAGCATTAGAGAGGCAGAGGCAGGCTAATCTCTGAATTTGAGGCCATCCTGGTCCAGGATGGATGGGGCTACACAGAGAAATCTTGTCTCAAAAAAAGAAAAAAAGAAGGAAAGAAAAAAGAATTGCTTTGGATTGGTTGATGTTCTTGTCTAGAGCAAATCAAGAGGAATGGGAACTAATGATAGATATTAACAGATTAAATAATGGAAGATGTTTGATCAAAGACTTGAAATTCCTATAACAACTTCACCTTTCTAATACTTAATAATTATGATTTTTAAGTTTAAAGGTAAAGGAAAGATCTAAGACTAAACATTCACCAATAGTTTCAAGGCCAGGAAATGGGAAGGAACAAAATGCAATCAAACCTCAAAGTTTGTAGTAATGAAATAGTGTTTCTAAGCTCTTTGCCCCATCTCCTGCGAGAATGAAGACCATTCTCAGCAACCAGACTGTGGACATTCCGGACAATGTGGACATCACTCTGAAGGGGCGCACGGTCATCGTCAAGGGCCCCAGAGGAACCCTCCGCAGGGACTTCAATCATATCAATGTAGAGCTGAGTCTCTTCGGGAAAAAGAAGAAGAGGCTTCGGGTTGACAAA
>PVIH01021760.1:0-28887 GCA_004025045.1 Sigmodon hispidus | reverse complement strand
GGGCTGAGGAGAGGGGCCTAGTGTGGCCCTGAGAGTCTCCAGAACAGGTGACCTGCAAAAGGCAGGGTACATGGGAGGAGAGAGCAGAAGCAGCTGCCTGGTGGTAGGGGTCTGAGTGTAGGCATTGATACTCATACAGATGGCACATTATACAGAATATCCTACAAAGGCTGATGGACTGATTCCAACTACAGTGACCTCAGAGAGCTAGCAATGCTGCAGGGCCAGGGCCAGGAACCCTGGGCTGTCTTGTTGCCTCAGTAGCTATTTATTGTTCAGTGCTGTGTGAATCAACATCCTGTGACTATGGGAAATCCTTTTAGCATGTGAAGATCTCTACCTCCACCAACCCAAAAGTTAAAAATGTCATCAGATGGTTCCAGAGGCCTCCAGAAGATATGTCTCCACTTGTGACTTGCCTGCCTGTCAACTAAGTGTCAGCGTTTCATCACTTTCTGTTCCGTTCCTATAAAAATTTCATGAAGTTGCGCATGGTAAGCATACACCCTTAATCCCAAAAGTGAAGGCAGGTGGATCTCTGTGATTTCTTGGGGTGTGATTTGGGAAATGGGGTTGGGACTGCATATTGAGACCCTCCTTATTTTGTAGAACTTAACACATTCCAACTTAGAAACTGAGGCCAACTCAATTCTTTTCCTGGCCAATGGTCACTCACACAACACTCTGAAATGACCTTCTTTTGATGCGAGACCTATTTTTTTTTTTTTAGCTTTTATTTATTTATTTGCCTGGAACTGGGAACTGGGATTACAGACAGTTGTAAGCTGCTATGTGGGTGCTGGGACTCGAACCCAGGTCCCCTGGAAGAGCAGTCAGTGCTCTTAACTGCTGAGCCATCTCTCCAGAGACCTAATTTTTACACACACACTATCTCCTGTTGGTCAGATTACTTCTGAGGACACTTTATTGAAACTCTGGGTATAAGGCTGGACAGAAGGAAAACGTCCTGAGTTGGCTTCTGACCAAGGCTTCACAAGAGCCAATGTGGGAGCCTCACCAAGGAACAGGTCAGTACCTGCTGACGATGAACTGCCTTACATCCTGGAACTACTTCTTGAAAAAGCACTTGATTATCTTGTGTTTGTCCATTCTTGGGAAAGTAACTTTTATACAAATAATATATTTTGTGGCATGACTATCAATTTTCAGACAAAAATATCTAGTATCTCACCATCTAATATGCTATAGTGACAGCAGGTGGCTCTCGCCAGGGCTCAGTGTGTCTATAGATGAGCTACTTGGGAGGATGAGGCTGTCGGAGTCTAGGAGCATGGACCAATCTGGGCAGCACAGCACGTGCATCTCAAAAACAAGTTGGTATTTGTCTTCCCATACGTTCTGCATGCATATAATGAATGAATACATACATAGTTGTAAAGTTTTATCATGTCTTTTGCGGGTGTGGCCAGAGAACAGCTTGGAGGAGTTGGATCTTTTATTCCACTGTGTGGGTCCCAAGGATCAAACTCGGGTCATCAACTATCTTGACAGCAGATTCCTTTATCTGTTGAGCCAACTCACTGGCCTCCCTTCCCCATTAAAAAAGTCATATTCAATAAAGTGTTTTGTAACCTCTGTCCATTTGTTCATTTGAGACAGGGTCTCTCCGTGTAGTCTGGCTGTCCTAGAACTTGCCATAATAGACTATACTGGCCTTCAACTCACAGAGATCCCCGAGCCTTTCTCTGCAGAATTCTGGGATTCAAGGCATGTGCCATGACGCTTGTCTCTTTTAAACTTTATTTATTTATTTATTTATTTATTTATTTATTTATTTATTTGCCTTGGTGTTTGCCTGGAACTGGAACTACAGACAGTTGTTAGCTGCCATGTGGGTGCTGGGAATCGAATCCAGGTCCTCTGGAAGAGCAGACAGTGCTCTTAACCGTTGAGCCATCTCTCCAGCCCCGACGCTTGTCTCTTTTAGCCTGCTTTTAAAACATATAATTTAGGGCTATTGTGAGCACATCTCTATACTAAGATGCCACTTTCTAACCAGGCATAGTATAGTACACTTGAGTCCCAACAAGGTCATCCTCACCTACATGGACAGTTCCAGGCCACCATGGGCTTTATCAGAACCTGAGCTAAGGGGACTGGAGAAATGGCTCAGAGGTTAAGAGCACTGACTGCTCTTCTGGAGGTCCTGAGTTCAATTCCCAGCCACCACATGGTGACTCATAACCATCTATGATGAGAACTTGAGCTCAGAGAGAGGATGTGTCTGGTGACCTTAGTGCTGGAGACCATACCAGAGCGAGCCCCTTCCTGATAGAGCCTCCCCCAGACCCTTATCATATGCTTATGTTTGCAGTCAATCTATAGAATCCTACTTTATGGAAGGTGTCATGGGGACTTGACAAAGAGTTTCAATGTAGTCACTCCCATATTATATTTAGCTGACTTTGTTCCTCAAAGAGCTTCATGTATGCTTTGTTGTGCACATAGGATTGAGTTAATCATCACCAGGATAAGTTTCCACCAAACTATGCTATGCTTAAAGATACCTAAAATAAACCATTTGGGAGTCATTCTCATGAGCTTGAACCTACACGCTACTTAGTAGCACTAAACCAAACTTCTTTCCTGCCCCCTGCAGGTCCTCACTCTGCTGCCCTGATGGTCATAGAGATAGACCCCTGTAGTACATTGGCCTCCATCTGTAAAGGGGCCCATGGCAGTTGTTGTTTTAGGCAGTGTCTTGTTAGACAATCTAAGCTAGTATGGAAGGTGCCTCAGGTTTCAAGTGCTGGAATTGCTGGAATAAAATATCATTCTGGCTTCAGATTATATATTTGGGACCTACTGGACTTAGGAGGGTGATATGCATAGGTCCACATGCTATGACCCCAGAGACACAAACAGACAACTCAGGATCTCCCTGGGGTCTGTGTTTTAACCATGTGCTGGGAACAGGGATGGCTCTTAACTACCCATAATTCTGTGGGCAATGGAACTTCATCCTCAGCTATCACAAAGCCTGGCTTTGGCTTCTGGCCATTTGGACAGAGAGGATGCCATCCACTCTGGAAGTCAGCAGTGGCCAAGTAGAGCAGGCGCAAAATAGAGACCACAGCTTCTGGGCATGAATAGCATACTGTGAGGTCTGTTTTCAGAAGGGCACCAGTGTTTAAAGTTCCCCAACCAGCACTAGGGGCTATAAGTCATTGTGGGCACTATAAGGACTCACTCTTTTCTTCATGAGCGCCAGGGCCCTCTCCGAATAACCGATTAACCTCATGCAGTGATGGATCCGGCCAGGCCCAAGCCTGCCCTGTGCAATCTCAAAGCCTCGGCCAGGGCCCAAGACCATGTTCTCTTTAGGTACACGCACGTCCTTGAAATGTACTTCACCATGGCCTCCTGAAAGATGAAAATTCATTTTCCATAAACTTGTTTATCCTTGCTTTAGTTAGGGCTACTACTGCTAACCAGACCTTAGCCTTCTAACTGCATCACAGCCAAGGAGGGGAAGGGCCAAGAAATGAGGGAATAGAACCACTGTTTTCAGCAAAAACAAGTTATTCTGTATTCCTTAGGGCTTTTCTTTCTTTTTTTAAAGATTTATTTATTTATGTATACAGAACACAGAAGAGGGCACCAGATGTCATCATAGATGGTTGTGAGCCACCATGTGGTTGCTGGGAATTGAACCCAGGATCTTAACCTCTGAGCCATCTCTCAAGCCTCCTTATGGTTTTTCAAGACAGAGTTTCTTTCTAGCCCTGGCTGTCGTAGAACTCACTTTCTGTAGACCAGACTGGCTGTGAACTCAGAGATCTGGCTGCCTCAGCTAACAAAGAGCTGAAATCAGAGACTTGCTCCACCATTGCCCAGCTTCTGCCATTTAAAAGTTTTGTACAGGGGCTGGAGAGATGGCTCAGTGGTTAAGAGCACCGTCTGCTCTTCCAGAGGACATGGTTCGACTCCCAGCACCCACGTGGCAGCTAACAACTGTCTGTAGTTCCAGTTCCAGGCAAACACCAAGGCAAATAAATAAATAAAGTTTAAAAAAAAAAAAAGTTTTGTACATTAAATTTTACTGCTGATTCTATGTATATGAATTTGGGGAGGTCAGAAAACAACACATTGGAGTCAGGTCTCTTCTACCATGTACATCCTGGAGACTGAACTCCCGTCCTTGGGCTCAGCAGCAAGCGCCTTTACCTCCTGAGCCATCTCACTGGCCACAAATCATTTACAGTTTCAGGGCAGATAGCAGAGGCAGCTCTGTTTTACCATGTGGGTCACAAGGACTGAACTCCAGTCATCAGGCTTGGCAGAGGTACCCACTGAGCCATCTCTCAGGCCTTGTGGTTAAAATACAATGTAAGCCAGAACCCCTAGATGAGGGACAGTGCATCAGTCCTCTGGAGATGCCAGAAGTGAGGCTGTGAATGCTGACAGTAGAGAAGGCCCATTCACGCAGTTGAGGGACTCAACTGGGCTGTGGCCTGCACAAGACCCTAAAGCCAGGCCAGCTGCCCTGCTGCCTCTGCCCACCCGTCTTGTCTCAAGGACTCCTGCTTATCTTCTGAGATTAGAAAAGGCAAGCATAGGGGCTGGAGAGATGGCTCAGAGGTTAAGAGCACTGATTGATTGTTCTTCCAGAGCTCCTGAGTTCAATTCCCAGCATCCACATGGTGGCTCACAACCATCTATGATGAGATCTGATGCCCTCATCTGTATATTGTACACATAATAAATAATTATTTTTTAAAGAAAAGGCAAGCATAAACACCCACAGGCAGTCTGCTGAGCAGTTAGTTCATGCTCCTCAGGAGTTAAATGGCTGGTACCATGCTTGGTGTGTTTCTATATTACCAACACCATCAGATTCTTGACGTGGCAAATTTTGAACAGAACAAGGAAGGGCTCTCCAAAATTGCTGTCCATGTATTAGAGCCAGACTCGGGGTGACTGGCCCTGGGAGATCTAACCTGGAGCATCCTCCAGCCCATACACTGACAAAGGCCGGATGACTTTGATTCCTGGAGTGTCCATGGGAACCAAGACCATGGACTGCTGCTGGTGCCTCGGGGCCTGTGGGTCTGTTTTCCCCATAAACACACAGAGTTTGCAGCGTGGATCCAGGATGCCTGCCAGGAGAGAAGAGAGACACATTCTATCAGAGGATGCCAGGGCCATCGAGTCCCTAACTATGGGAAGCTCTGGCCCCATCATATTAGAGTTGTAAAAATTGAAACAAGGCCCAAAGTGGCTGTCATGAGTGCCTCTAGCTTGCTGAAGTCCACCTGAGGAAGAAGGTTAGGTGATGAGATGTCTGCCATGGATGGTAGAAAACAGCTCAAAAGTTCATCCATGGTGAAGCAGCCTAGATAGAACTGGCTGCAAAACACTTTGAAGATACCCTCTAGTGTACCCTGGTGGTTCTTAGGACCAGGATGACAGTGTCACTTTTAGAAACACTCAGAAGACAACTGTGCTTAAAACTCCAAGACAGAGCTGTGCTTGAGCTACTGGTCTTTGTAGGAGTCTATCTGGCTGTCCTCTTTGAGAGGCAGCTGTGTGTTCTCCAGTCAAAGTGTGACAAACGTGCCAAAGACACCAAACTAGCACACGGCATAAAGGATTGAGTGCTCCAGAGTCCACTCTGATGGAGAGGGAGACTGGGGATGAGTCAGGATGGACACTTGTCCAAAACATGAAATAAAACAAAATTTACTGTGACAGGAAATACTTCATTCATTCTCACCCCTACCCTTCCCTTCTTGTCATAGGTGGTTATGACTGATAGATTTTACCCACTGTTCCAAAGTACATAGGAATATGTTGACAATAGAGGCTAGGACAAGTGCGGTCAAAGCTTCTATAAATTGAATAGGAATCTTTATTACAAATTTTGGGATGCAGTGGAAGGCAAGATCCCAGTGAACAGTTCTAAAACTTCATCACAAGATTAAAAACGTTCATTTATTCTATATGTGCGTTTTGCCTGCATGTGCATCACATGCATGCCTAATCCCAGAGGAAGTCACACGAGGGTATAAGATTCTCTGGAAATGGATGTATGAGACAGTTGCAAGCTACCATGTAGGTGCTGAGGACTGCACCAGTTTCTCTGCTGTAACAAGTATTCTTAATCTCTGAGCCATCTCTGTAGCCCATGTCATAAGAATCATAACAAAGCTGGTGTAGGGGCCCAAGCCTTTAACTCCAGCACTGAGGAGACAGAGGCAGTGGATCTCTGTGGATCAAGCCCAGACTACTCTACATAAGGATCCCAGAACAGCCAGAATTACACAGAGTCCCTGTCTCACACAAATACGCAAAAGAGTTAAACAGGAATTTGAATCTGGTGTGTTGGCATACATCTGTAATTCCAACACTTGCAAGGTAGAGGCATGAGTCTAAGGTCACCAAAGGCTACACGATGCCTTAATCCCCCCCCCCAGCCCCGGGGTGTGTGTGTGTATCAGTTTCGTTTCTTTCTTCCTTCCCCCCTCCTTTCTCTCTCTCTCTCTCACACACACAAGTTTCTCAATGACAAAAAAAAAAAAAAGATTCTTGTACAAACTGCTGCTTCCTCTTCACAGCCTGCCCTGCTCTCCCCACAGGTCCTGGAAAGGACAGCTTTAGACACAGGCCTTAGAGGGAAGCAAATTATGAAGTCTGTTTGCTACCTGCCAGCTGCTACAGCCTTAGTTATGTGACTGGTCACCCTGAGTCCTAGTTTCCTCCTGTGAAATGGGATGGGGTCACCAGCCATGCCTTATGGGAGAGACAAGGGCTGTGAGAGCTGAGGACCAAGAGGCACTTGAAGCCCCTGAGACACATCACATGTGACCTGGGAACAAGGGGAAGCCACCAGGAAGACTCCCAGCTGACAGAGGCTGGCAAGGTGGGGTAAAGAGAGCATCTGCAGGGGTACAGCCACAATTGTGGTCATCTGGTGATGCTTCAAGGACCCCACAACACAATGTATCCATGCAGCTCATACTGGACTTAAGAGGCAGGCTCATCTACACAGACTGAAAAGTTGAAAACTACTTTTCAGGCCAAGTACCTGAGATCCACCACTTGTGACCATTTATGACATAGGAGCCATCTTCCTCTCTGATGGAAGCCTCAATATTGGAGGCATCTGATGAGGCCACCTGTGTAAGATCATATTCTGGTTAGAGTCCTTGTTGATCTACATTCTGCAGGGGCAGAGAAACCAGCCATGGTGAAAATATGAAGGCAGTACCTGAGGCTCGGTCATGGCGAAGCAGGAGCGGATCTTGCCTTCCAGCAGAGGCACTAGCCAGCGGGCCTTCTGTTCCTCGGTGCCATACCGCACCAGGAGCTCCATGTTCCCCGTATCTGGGGCAGAGCAATTAAATATCTAAAGAGAAGAAACACATCAGTGCCTTCACAACTTCAGCCTTCTGAAAGAGGTAGGGCTGGACCTCTTCCATATCACTGACCCCCTCACAACTCCTTAAAGCCCTTTCTCTCCCCAGAAAAGGTTCAGATACACCTGAAATTAAATCTCACATGTCCTGGACCACCCCCATGGCTAACTTTGAAGTAAAGGAGCCTAAAGCCAGGGGCTAGAAGGCCCTCCCCAGCCCACAGTCCTGGGTGATTCACTGCTGATTGGATTACTTGTACAGGCTGAAGTCAGCTGCCTGTTACTTGCCTCCCTTCAAAGGTGATGTTCAGATCTGATTTTCTACTCAGGCAACAGACTATGTGGGGACATGATCTCACGCACTGAGGAAACTGAAGACCTTACCTCAGAAGCATACAGAGACATGCCCATTACTTCACACAGATGTGCATACTCCACATTCGTCAGTCCTGCTCCATATTTTTTCTCAGGATCTGTCTCCAAGGGTAGGAAAAGGTTCCAAAGTCCTTCAGCCTTAGCTTTCTCCTGTCAGGGAAAAAGGAGAGCCACAATCATTGAATCATATCTTTAAAAAAAATTTATTAAAAAAATTAATCCCCACCTGGGCAGGGGTGGCACAGGCCTTAAATCCCAGTGCTCAGGAAGCAGAGGCAGATGGATGTCTGTGCATTCAAGGCCAGCCTGGTCTACAGTGCAAGTGCCCAGGACAAGCTCCAACGCTACATAGAGAAACCCTGTGTCAGAGAAACAAAAAACAAAAACCGAAGTACAGGGAGTGGTAGCACCCATTTTCAACCCCAATACTTGGGAGGCAGAGGCATTTGCTTGAAGCAATCTTAATCTACATGTTAAGTTTCAGTCCAGCCAGAGATGCAGAGACCTTGGCTCCAAAAAATATACATACGCATGTGTATATGCTTGTTAATGCAGGGGCCCATGGAGGCAAAAGGTCTGGTGTTGGAGACACTGGACTTGGAGTTACAGGTGGCTGTGAGCCACTTGCTGGGAACTGAATTTGGTCCTCTGAAATAGCGGTACACTCTAATGTGTAAGCCATCTCTCCAGCTGTGACAACATCTTCTCTTGACCAATGGAACATAAAAAGAAATACAGAAGATACCCAAAGCAGTGACAAGTCAGAGCCCCTGGCTGGGCACAAACCTGCAGGTGCTGGTGACATAACCAGAAGAAAACCAGCAGGGCCCTCAGTGTGCTCATCCCAGGCCCCCAGGCCTCATTAGGCTTAACATTGTCACTGCTACAGTCAGGAATCCTATTGGAACACAGCCAACTGCTGGAGGGCTCCTCAGCTGAGACAGACTCTGAGCAAGCTCCCTTTCCAGAGGTGAGCACCTAAATAGGGAACTTGCCCTGCTGTGGGTGGCACCATCCCCTAGGCTGGAGGTCCATATGGAACACAAGGTGAAGAAAGGAGGCTTTAGTATAGGTTCACATGTCCCCTTCTGCCCCTGTTTTCTCTCTATCCTGGGGTGAGCTGCTTTGCCACATGCTCCATCAGGGGAGGTCCTGCCTAACCACAGGCACACAGCAATGGAGCCAGCCCACAGGGACTGAATTTTTTCCTCCTTTCAAGTCGCTCCTCGGGTGTCTGTCAGTGGTGAGAACTGTACTGGCTAAAGTGAGGATAGCACTGACCGTACAAACACTCAGTTCTCTGTCTGACATGCTCTCTAGCAAGAGATTCTGCAACCTAATACAGCTTCCTTCTCAAATCTGTGTGACAGGTTCTCACTTGACCACGAGTCTCTATATGCCACAGATTATATTACTTGACTCTGAGACAAGTTCTCAGTTAGTTGAGGCTGCTTGCCCTGAATAGCTCATCCTCCTGCCTCCACCTCCCAAGTGCTGGGATCACAGGGGAAGCACTATCCCTGGCTTACCATTCTCCCTTCTCACCCCAGCTACCAGGCCATGACAGGATAAAGCATGGTTAATCAGCAGCTGCCTCTTTCTTGGGATGGGAAACCAAGGTGATGTTACTCAGCCCCCTTGGCTCTTCCCTCACTGGTGAGGAAATGTGTCAGCCATGTTGCCAAGCTTGCTTACCTTGAGGTCCTCTATCAGTGGGGAAGGGCTCCACCTGTCTGCTGAGGCCTGGTGTCTCTGCAGCTCTGGCTCCAGGGGGTATACCTTCTGTTCCATAAACTGCAATAGTCGGCCATACAACTTTCTGACCTGGGGAGAGAGGCCCTCTGGAGAGATGATCAGGCCTCCCTTTGCCTCCTGAGAAGGGGAAGCAGCTGCTCCAATGCTGTAACCCCTCACACCCGTGGGCATCTGCTGGAGCCGGGACCCAGCCCATGCATGGTAGGATCTCACTAGTGGTTTGGTGGATGGCATCTCCTTGAAGACCCGGAAGCCTTCTTTGGTGGCAAAGTCCCATGCCAGCTCAGCCATGACCTCGGTGAGCTTCCCGCCTTGTCTGGCAGTTGCTGAGCTTGCCTGTCCTGTGCAGAGTGGAAGGAGAACTGGTTAACCCTACCGAGCCTTCCTGCTGATGTGAGCAGTGACAGCCTATATTCTGAGGGCAGACACTGGCACTGGCTGAGCACCTGTTCTATCCACACCAAGGCCTGGGCCCCTCACTCTCAGGTAGTACTGTCTGGATCTGAATCTGAATCTGAACTTGGTGGACATGGAAACAGTGGTAAGTCAGTTCCATGAGAACCAGAAATCAGAGGCCAAAAGTCCCTTCTGCATACCATTCCTTTTCCCACAGAAACTAATTTAAACTTTGGTGGTAGACACCTTTAATCCCAGCACTTAGGAGTTCGAGGCAGGTGGATCTCTGAGTTCCTGGCCAGACAGGCACACAGCAACAGATAGGATGGCCAAGACTACACAGAGAAACTCTGTCTCAAACACAAAGAAAAGCAAACAGAAACAAAACAAGGAAATAAAACACAAAAAGAAGAGCAAGAAGAAGCTAATTTAGTGACACCCCTAAATCACGTGTGTGGGAACAGTAAGACATCCTATATGATCTTAGAGAATTCTTCTGAGAAAGTGCCATGGCAAGTCTAGGCACCATTTTCTCTGGACGATAATGCCTGCATCACAGAGTGCACTAGCTTTTTCCTCTCTTTGCTTCTTTGTTTTTATTTTGAGACAGGGCCTCTTGGAGTCCACAACATGTAATGAGGATGATCGTGAGGTCTTTGTTCTATTCCTCCCACACCTTCCAAGTGTTGGGATTCCAAGTGTTTGCCCCACATCTCACTATACACATATACATTTTTATGGTGGTTGAGGAAAATTAAACCTTACATTATTCTGGCCCAACCTGTCCCCTCAAAGCCTCTGTGACCATGAGGCTGTCCAATACTTACCTGTGAGTGACCGCTTGTAGACTCCCTGTAGAATTGCAGCCACCCGGAAAAATGAGAAAGCCATGTAGAAGTTCCAGTTATCGATGGGTGGGATGCCCATGTGAAGACAGTACATTCTGAAGTACTCCTCCACTGTTGGGATGCCCAGCTGTGTCACATCCTGGTCCCTGAACCCTGAGATAAGAGACAGAGCCATCCCTAAGTGCTTAGTACCTGCACTCCCCTACCACTAGCAAGCTTAAATTCTGAAAGCCACTATGTTCTTGAACCACCTTCACAGCTACATGGCAGCTTGTGAGTCCAGTGGCTCCTTGATCTAGCCGATGGCATGAGGCAAGCATGAAGTTCCTAATTTACAGATTCTTCTCTCAGCCTTCAGTCCAAATTAACAGTAAACAAAGAAATGTGGCTGCTGATTACCCCTAGACCACAGCTCTCTGATGGATGCCATCCTCAACCAGACATTTGATTACAAACAGTCCTAGAGGAGGTGAAGTCTACAACTAAGAGGAAAAATGAGATCATAAAATTATATGGCCATTGGTTTTGGTTTCAATAATACACTGGGTACAGTGACACATGGCTGTAATGTGAGCACCTGGGAAGAGGAGGTAGGAGTGTCAGGATGTTGAAGCCAGCCTCAGCTCCACAGAGTTAAAGGCCAGCCAGTGGTGAGAGCCTGTCTCAAAGCAGATAACCCAGAAACAGAAGACAAAAACAGATAGACACACAGAATGGAAGGCATATATGGAACCTGGGAATAGCAGCAAGAGTTTGTCCAGACACAAAGTGAAATGCAAGTTGGTGATACAGCTTGATGCTAGAGTGTCAGCTAGCATGCATGAGGCCCAAGATTCAACCCCCAGGGCAAAGGAAAAAATGAAAAAGAAGGAAGAAAAGACGTTATGGATGAAGGGAGAGACATCCTATTCCCACATTCAAGTGATACTATTATTCAAACTACTTTCAAGCCCAGCCCAGTCACCATCTCCCCAGTCAGTGTGGTCCACAGAGCTTGCCACATAACTGCTTCCTACCTCTCAGCATGGGAAAGCTGGACGGCAGGTAATGAGCCAGGCAGCTGTAGGCCACATCAGCAAAGGGGTCCCCTAAGGTAGAGAGTTCCCAGTCCAGGACAGCAAGTACCTCTGTCTTTTCAGGATGGAAGATAAGGTTGTCCAGCCTGAGAAGCCACACAAGGAAAGGAGACAGCTGAGAAGACTCCATTTGCCCCTCCAGGCCCACCCTCCACCAGTCTGTATGCTGTGCCTCAGCCAGCTGCCAGGGCTCCCAGGTCTTCTCACTACCAGCTGGCCTAAGCCAGTCAGAAGCACCAGCAAGGGATGTTTGTTCAGCTCTTCTCCCCTACCAAGGGCCACAACTCCGGTCAAGATCCCTCTCTGAAGTTACTCCTTCAGGATTCATCCCTCCCTGTAATGGCACTAAGGCAGGCCTGCAATTCTTTGGCACAGTTGCCACCAGTTCTCCACTCCACAAAACACCTGGCTTCTACTAAATGTCAAGTGGAGGAAGCGATGTTGAGTAATTTCCAGGGTGGAAGTAAGTGAAGGTAACATAGCTTTTTAGTACACTCATCTTTGAAGACATGAGCTACTGGAGCCACCATACTGGGAAAGCACAAAGCCATAGAGAATGATTGCCTGAGTATCCCAGTCAACGGCAGAGCAAGCCTACAGATTAATGCAGCCCCAACCAGAGAGCCACCCTGGCGGAAATGTGCTGTCCAGTCCCAGCTGTCAGCTAAAGTGGTGAAGTTTGTTATGTAGTAACTACAGGGAGCATGCTGGCCTAGGCAGAGCCAGCTGGTTAGGAGCTCCACTGTAGTCCAGTCTGTTGAGTGGCCTCTGAGCCACACTGCACTCTTTTAAACTCTTCGATGGCCTCTGAGTCCTTCTGATTCCTGACTGGACACTAATGCAGGCCTGGTTTAAAATAAATGGAAGGAGCTGGAGAGGCAGCTCAGTGCTTATGAGCATGTACTGCTCTTGCAAAAGAGCCAAGTTTGGGTCCCAGCACCCGGTGGAAGTTTGGCTCATAACCACCAGTTTCAGGATCTAACTTCCTACTGGTCTGCATGGGCACCTGCACTTGCATGTAACAGAAGGTGGAACTGTCTTTGATGGTAAGTGTTACCTCTAAGGGGAGCACACTCTAAGATCAGGGGTGCTTTTCCCAACAGTCTTCACGTTTTGCCACAGCTGAGAGGCCTTTAAACCATTACTGGCTGTCTCCTGCCTGCTCTGGTACCACATTTGTGGACAAAGGCCATAAAATAGTTTGGGCTAGCTGTCATCTGCTACTACTCATCCCCAGCAAAGAGGGAGGTTTACACAGGAGGACTACATGAAGGATCGGCAAGAAAATTATCAAGGGGGTTGGGTGCTAAATAAGAAGTGTAGTTCAGAGGCAGGACTCCAGGAGATGCTCAGAAGCAGAAAATGATGAATATGCCCTGAGTGCCTCAAGAGCAGACAGAGTCCAAGGCAGCAATGGAAAGTCAGCTGGATACCCAGCAAGATTGAAGGTGTACTGAGTTCTAGTGAAGACAGAGCTCTAGACTGAGTATACACCCCAGGAAACCACATCCACTCCCTGACCTCATTCAGTCTAGTCACAAGGTCAACAGCCAATGCTGACCCCACAGAAAGTGAAATTGCTCTTGTTCTGCTTGATCTCAACAGTGTCGCCCCCCCCACCCCACCCCACCCCAGCACGGCTCCTCCTCCCCACAGGCACATGGGGCAGTGTCTTCGAGCAGCTCTGAACTTGGGAGAGGGCTGCTATTGACATTAGTGAGCAAAAGCCAGGGATGATGCTTGACCTCCTAAGGGGTGAAGCAGCCCTGCCCAGCACAGGACTGTCATTTTGTTAACAACGAGAAGCCCTGACACAAAGGAAACACTCTGAAGGGATGACTCCCATTTCTAATATGGGCTGGGACAACTGGCTTGACCTTCCCCTGCATGGGCCTTGCCCATCAGTGCCCCCCTTCCCCCCATGGCTCTGTGTACCTGAAGTCACCATGCACCACTGTGGTTCTCTGTTGCCTGGGAACGTGCAATGGCAGCCACTGGATAAGCCTCTCCATTGCTGGGATTCTGTTTGTTTCTGCTGCCCGATACTGCTTGGTCCAGGTTTGTACCTGACGAGGAATATAGTCCCCTGAGGGAAAGAGAGTTAAAACATGTTATGTCACTCCAACAGCCTTCAGTGCTTTCCAAGTTCAGCGGGGCAGTGAAAACACCAGCATTCTATGCCAGTACAGTGTGCCTGAACTTGTTCTTATGGTGGGGAAATTCCTATGTGAAGCTCCTGTCCATCATAGAAGCCACTTTGTCTTGGCTGGCTCTGTATGGTCTAGGCACTGTTCCTCCATGATGGATCTTCAAGCTTGACCCCTCATCCTCTTTGAGGCTTTGTAAACTTTCAAACAGCCAAATAAATCCCTTCTTGGTTGAGTGTGACAGGGATAGAGCATGAATTTAGAGTCAGACTACCTGGAATAGGATCCATCTCTGCCATCATCCAACCTTGTGATGACAGATACCATACCAAACCCTACTGGGCCTTACTTTCCTCATCTTGACAGGGTCTTCCCAGAGCTGAGGGAAGGATAAAACACATAAAGTTGAACCTGGCATGGTGGTGTATGTCTTTAATCCCAGTACTCTGATTAAAAAACTAAAAATCAAGGAAGCAAGCAAGCAAGCAAACAAACAAACAAAAACAATAAAAATCTTCCCTCCACCAAAAGAAGCCAAGTATAGGGTGGTACACCCTGTAATGCCAGCACTTGAGAAGTAGAAGCAGGAAGATCAGGAGTTCAAAGCCATTCTTAGCTACATTTCTTTTTTTTTCTTTTTCTTTTTTTTAAAAAAAAACTTTATTTATTTATTTATTTGCCTTGGTGTTTGCCTGGAACTGGAACTACAGACAGTTGTGAGCTGTCATGTGGGTGCTGGGAATTGAACCCGGTTCCTCTGGAAGAGCAGACGGTGCTCTTAACCACTGAGCCATCTCTCCAGCCCCCTCTTAGTTACATTTCTAGTTCAAGGCCAGCCAAAAGGTACATTAGAGTCTCTCAAATAAAATTTTATTTGTTGTTTGGTTGGTTTTTTGAGACAGGATTTCTCTGTGTAACCCTGGCTGTCCTCGAACTCACTCTGTAGACCAGACTGACCCTGAACTCAAGATAGCCACCTGCCTCTGCCTCCTGAGTGCTGACCTTAAAGGTGTATACCATCACCTGGCTCAAATAAAACAGAATTTTTTAAAAAAGAAAGAACAGATGGAAGGAGAAAGTATATCCTAAATACTAAATGATCAGCATCAGTGAGAAAGGATTAAACAGTTCAGTAACAAAAAAGTAACAAGGAGAACAGAGTCCTCAAGCCCTTGGTGTGGCTTATCCAAGGATGAAGTAAGTGGTAAGCAGTTATGATTAGCCTGGGTTTAGAAGGTGGGCAAGACTGTGTCAGCACCACTAACCACCCAGACCCCAACAGCAGAGCTTCGCTTTGTGAGAAGAACTGTCAGTGGAGAATGGGCTGCCCCTGCACACCTTGCTTCCCGAAGCTGTCCAGGCCCGTGGCCTGTAGGTCCACACTGTGAATTCTGCACAGGACTTGGTTCATGGCAGTGTATATGGCTTGCCGCTGGCTGGGCTCCAAGCCTGGCAGGGAGGGGTCTTTGTAGATGATGCCTGGGCAGTACTCCATCAAGTAGAAGGGGGTACCGATGATGCTGGCAGGGACACAATGAGGTTGGGCACTTTAGTGGCTGTCGGCTATGGTGCTCCTCAGTTTCTGTCAGGGGAATTTGGGACAAAGGGCAGAACTCCCTTTTCTCTAAGTACAAAGAATTGAGGGTGCCCATCACCTCTCTGCCTCATGCCCACCTCTGTGTACAGACAGCCAACATGCTTCTATTTGGTCCATATATAGAAACCACTGCAGAGGTTTTAATGTGGTAATTATGAGATCAAATTTTGAAATAGAGTCATTCAGAACCAGCTTTGAGTTCCACTTTTGCCCTGGACTGGCTGTGCATCCCACAGAGGCTAACTTAGCAGCCTGTCTACAGGTTTTCATTTGGTTCTTTTGGGACAGGGTTTCACTGCGTAGCACAAGATGTCTCTGAACTCTAGATCCTCCTGCCTCAGCCTCAGTGTGAGTCTGTGTACATGCTCACACACATGCATAGGTGAGGCACACTTGTCATGCAGCACAGGTATCAGTTCTCACCTTCCACCTTGCTTGAGTGGGCATCTCAGTTTTCTACTGTGTACAGCAGGTGATTGGCCTACAAACTTTGGGGATTCTCCTGTCTCTGCCTCCCATCTTGCTACAAGAGTGCTGCGATTCCAGGTATTCCTACACTCCAGCCAGCCTTTATGTGGGGTCTGGGATTTGAACTTAGGTCCTCATGCTGTGCAATAAGTGCTTTTACCCAATAAGCCAGATCCTCTGGGACTGGAGTTACAGGTGATTCCTATTGCTGTTTTCCCACTTACTTAGTTTTAAAATGAAGAGAACAAATACACAGAGGTCCTCTACTTTCACCTGGGGCAGCTATTCAACATCCCTCCTTGTTTGTTCCTGATGTTATCTGTACCCTTACTTAAATGTATTGAAGGCACATGTACCAATCTGTGGTGTTTAGGTAATTTGCCGTCATCTTTTTTTTTTTTTAGGATTTATTTATTTATTATGTATACAGTATACAGATGAGGGCACTAGATGTCATCATAGATGGTTGTGATCCACCATGTGGTTGCTGGGAATTGAACTCAGGACCTCTGGAAGAACAGTCAGTGGTCTTAACCTCTGAGCCATCTCTCCAGCCCCATCTTTATATATATATATATATAATTTATTTATTTTTATTTCATGGGCATTCGTGTTTTGCCTGTGTGGATGTCTGTGTAAAGATGGAGTTGCAGGCAGTTATGAGCCGCCATGTGGGTGCTGGGAATTGAACCCTGGTTCTTGGAAGAGCGGCCAGCACTCTTAACTTCTGAGCCATCTCTTCAGCTCCCTTGCTTCCACATAATCAACCATTTGTTAGTCATGACTAGGAAGATTTTACTGCTCTAAAAAGCAGTTCTAAAAACACATTCTGTGTGTTTATCCTGACTTAAAACACATTATTCCTGTTTTTTAATGTGTCGGGGTGTCTTGCCCGCAAGTATGTCTGTGTAGCATATGCATGCTTGTGCTTATGAAGGCCAAAAGAGGGCACTGGATGCCCTGGAACTCAAGTTGCAACTGTGAGCTCTTGTATGGATGCCAGGGATAGAACCTGGATATATTGTGAGACTGGAAAATGTGCTTAACATTCTTGGAAGAATTAGGGAGATGGCTCGGTCAGTAAAATGCTTGCTGCACAAGCATGAGCATCTGAGTTTGATCCCCAGAACTCACAGATCACAAAACAAAACAAAACCCCCATAGGTATGGTTTTATGCACTAGCAGTCACAGCACTGGAGAGAAAGACAGACAGATCACTGGGGCTTCTGGCCATGTAGGCCAAAGAACTTCAGGTCTTAATGCAGAGACCCTTTGTCAGATAAACAAGATGGCTACTGAGGAACCACACTCAAGTTTAGATTCTATATGCATGCACATACATATGCACTCATATTCTTAGGAGTCAGTTGTGAATGTGGAGGCTGAGGCAGTAGAATTAGGAATTAGAAGTCAGTCAGGGCTACATAGTAAGAGCCTGTCTCAATAAATCAATCAATGGGCTTGTAAATTACTCTACATGTATCAAAAGAACACTTGGCAAATATTAATGTTATTTTAATCCAAAGTGTAAATAGATGCCTATGTTTTCTTTCAATTGTTCTGTGTGCTTGAAAAGCTTCCTAATCAAAAATTAGGGAATCAGCTTAGTAGGAATGAATGGTGCTTGCTTGGAATGCCCAAAGCTAGGCTCCATCCCAGCCCCATATGCACAGGCTGTGTGCTACATGCTGTAACCCTAGCACTCGGAATGTACAAGGAGAGACATCAGCCATTCAGAGTCATCCTTGGATACAACTGTCTCAAAGACAGACAGACAGAAAGGAAGGCATATACACAGAATGCTACAGTAGTTTAAAAGAGAAGTGTAGGGCATGGTAGCACACCCCTTTAATCCTAGCACTCAGGAAGCAAAGGCCAGCCTAGTCTACATAGTTCCAAGATAACCAGAGCTACACAGAGAGACCTTGACTCAACAAACAAATAAAAAATTTTAGACCACAATAAAAAAGAACAAAAGCAAGCAACATGACACTCTGTGGACTCTGTGGTGTGTGTGTGTGTGTGTGTGTGTGTGTGTGTCTATGTAGTCTCCTGCCTCTGTCTCCCAAGTACTGGGATTACATCGTCCACATCTAACTAAGTGGGTATGTAAAAAAACAATTTTGGAGGTGGGTGTGTTTTCTGGATGACAGGGTCTTAGGACTTCCTGGGAAGATGACTGCAGTTGACTTTCTCAGCTCTAAAGACTAGGATCTTGAGTTAGCAAATGGGCTTTTCTCTCTTGTAGCCTAAGGACAAAATGGCAAAATACACACAGATCTTTACCTTGAGTCTTCACAGAGGTCAAGCACATTGGGGACAGGGACACCAGCATTCCCAAGGGCTTTCATTATCCTGCCAGAACAGTGAAAACATATCAAAAGGACAGTGAGGATCCACACCCAAGGTTGACCTCTAGCTTCCTTGTGTACATACACAAATAGACACATATTTTTGTATACTCCACCTTTAAATAATGAATTGAAATAAATAAAAAGGATTTAAAGTCAAAGAGTGGGAGCGATGAGCACACCTTCAGTCCCACTGGTGAGGCACAGTTAAGAGAATCAGCAGTTGAAGGTCTCCCTGGGGTAAGTCTGATGCCAGCACAGGCTGGCTACATGAGACTGTCTCAAAAAGGGAAGAAAGAGAGAAAGAAAAAGAAAAAATGGTATTTGGGAGGCTGAGGTAGGAGGATCATTTGAGTGCAAGAGTTAGAGACTAGGGGCTGGAGAGGTGGCTCAGAGGTTAAGAGCACTGACTGTTTTTCCAGAGGTCCTGAGTTCAATTCCCAACAACCACATGATGGCTCACAACCATCTATGATGACATCTGGTGCCCTCTTCTGTATACTGTATGCATAATAAATAAGTAAATAAATCTTAGAGACTAGCCTGGGCAACACATGAGACCGTAATTAAACCAAAAGCAGAACAAAAAGTAGGTAACATGTTGTCACCTGGGGAAGATTGATAATTACAGTTTTAAAAGCTTCAGGGCAGTTAGGCATGTGGCTACATGCCTTTCATCCTGTCACATAAGAGGCAGAGGCAGGTGGATCTCTATGGATTCAAAGACAGCCTGCTCTATATGGTCAGTGAGTCAGGGCTATAGAGTGAAACTCTGTCTGAGAAAAAAAAAAAAAAAAAAAAGCAAGGGGTGGGTGAGGCTAGAGAAATGGCCCAGTAGTTAAAAGTACTGGAAGCATTAGCTGAAGAGCTGAATTCAATTCCTAGCACCTCCATGGCAGCTCACAAGCAGCTCTAACTTGGTTACAAGGGAGCTACCAACTTCTGACTTCCATGGGTATGTGGTAAATGTCGGACATTCGTGCATGCAGGCAAAGCATTTATACACATAAAAGAATGTGTACTGCTATGCACTTCCAGAGGACCATGTTCAGCCCCCAACACCCTCTTCTTGCCTCCATGGGCAACACCACCCTTCCCACACACTTAAATATAAAATGTTTCTCTAAATGAGGGAGAGTCTTCAGGACAGTGTCACAGAAGCTGATGTGACAGTTGAGGACTGAGCATGTGTGTTGGGGACACCCATCTCGACAACCACCACTCTGGTCCCTCAGAAACTTACCTGAATTCCCTCTCTATGGCATGCGCAGAGGGAAGGAGGGTCCCTGGGGGTTTCTTCCTCAGAACCAGCTGACAGTCAGCCAGCTTGATGTAATACGTTGGATTGGATTGTCCGTGATCAAACTGAAGAAGCTCCATGGGGCCTGCAGATTTGACAATACAGAGCACTGAGAAGGGAGCCAGAACCCAGGTCCAGACAGATGGGGATTCCTTCTTCCCAGTGAGGTATGCCCTCTGGGATGTATGATTTCTTCCTATATGATAACCAGCAAGAGATACCACCTTCCCCCTCCCAGGGTACAACAACTGAGCCCCAGGCTTAAACACTCAGAGCCACATGCTGTTACAGGGCAGCAAAGGGCACTTTCTTAACACAGTGGTCACCTTTTATCTATGTATGACTGTGTAGCTCCTGACCAACTACTGCATGGTAAACACATGCCTTTGGGTTCTGTTTATCAGCCCTAGATGTTATGGCAATACATCTGGCCCGAGGGAATGTCCTGTGCCTGATATCAAAAGATCCTTAGTTTGTCCCTCACCCCTGCTCTTCCAACCCATGCCTCACACTGATGACAGCTCACATGAACCCCATAGAGCCAAAGCTACCTCCAGGAGACATACATGCCAAGCTAACTTCTGGAGCGCTTTTACAGGCTCCTGGAGAAGAGAGATCACATAAAACCCCAGCTTCATAGTAAGATCTGTTCCATTTGGCAGGAGAGTGAGCACATGAGAGTTGGCCATTGGCCACTGGCTGGTATGGTCTAGAGTATCCTTCAACTTAGTGGGTGTGCTGCCAAGAAACCTACAACTAAGACATAGCATACTGTTAAACTATAAATAAGAGCTTCCAAAGGGACCAACATGGGGAAAGGAACTCGCCAGAAAAGTTTTCAAAGGCTCTCAGATGATTCTTCCATAGGGTAGAATACAGAAAATAAGACAACCTGGGAAGAGGATTCACCTTTGCTACCTTTTAAATTATACAACTGTAGTGGGAATTTAGTTGTAAGTAATTCAGCAATATACAACTTTTTTTTTTTTTTTTGGTGGTGCTGGAACAAAAGCAGGGCCTCACTCATGTTAGGTAATTGTTCAACCAGTGAGCTAGATTCCCAGGCTCTAAGACAAGATAAGACGAGATAACACAGTTAAAATCACTGTCTCAAAAGTCAGAATCACTCAGGGGACTTAGTGCATCCCCTAACACATTTGAGGCAAAGTCTGTCCCATCAGATTGTCTGAGGCAAAGGCTGCCCCACGAGGCTCTAAGATGGAGCACTGCGGTAAGGAAGTCTGTGTCTTAAGGATCCAGACCAGCACCCACAAATTCCATCAGGGTGAGAAGTTGTACGGATTGTAAAGATTCCAGGCACATAGCAGCCATGTGGTGAACTCAACATGGCACCCGGAGAGATAAGAATTCCTAGTATAGGGGCTGGAGAGATGGCTCAGAGGTTAAGAGCACTGACTGTTCTTCCAGAGGACCTGAGTTCAATTCCCAGCAAAACCACATGGTGGCTCACAACCATCTATGATGAGGTCTGGTGCCCTCTTCTGTAAAACTATATGCATAATAAATAAACAAATCTTAAAAAAAAAAAAAAAAAAAAAAAGAATTCCTAGTATATAGTGACCATGTGGTAAACCCAACATGGAGCTGTCAGAACACTCAGAATGGAGGGCATGTTCCCAGAGGTGAATATGTAAATCTGTGCCCACCCCCTCTCTTAACAACAGACAGCACATGAAGGCCCACCTCTCCAACTCCACTTCCTCCCCTTGTAGCCGTTCTGTAACTCCCTTAAAGAAACTCTAGTGAGCATTTGGTAGTGTGCTATCTGTTCTCCCACACAAAACCAAAACCAACCATACTGCAGGCCTTTATGTGGAGAGAGTTCCAAACAGAAAAGCATCCCTACCGCAGTCGTTGATCCCCAGCAAGCCCTTCAGGTACTTCTCCAAGGCATCCTTTGGAATCTCCATGGTCTTCCTCACAGGACAAGTGTTGGGAATACCCCCACACAATGGGAAACCCAGAAGAGCTTCCAGCTCCTTCACTGCTGTCTCGGGATGCTCAACCTGGTTTCAGGAAAGAATCACAACTAGTTCCCATCAGCCTGGCCCTCAGTCTGCCTGTCTCCAAGAGGGCCCCACCTTAGAGAGCAGTGGTTCTCAGCCTTGCCACTGCTGCAACTTTTAATAGAATTCCTCTTGCTGTGCTGACCTCAATCACAACATTTTCATTATTGCTTCACAGCTATAAACCGGCAACTTTCATAAATCGTAATGTAAATATACAAAATGCAGGATATCTGATATGCAATCCCTAAGAAATGGTCATTCCATTTCCATAAAGGGGCTGTGACCCACAGACTGAGAAGCACTGCCTTAGCCAATTGTGCCAAGAAGTCAGTTCTCAGCCAATTTTCTTGGCTCAGAGACAGCAGAAATTTCACCTTCTTCTAACCCCGAGCCGGAGCTGAACCTTCAAAAGAGCACCTTCTACAGGTTCTCAAGAGGCCGGGATGGTGACACTCCCAACAATCTGGGAAGCTACAGTAGGAGGATCTGGGGTTCAAGGCTGGCCTGGGATACAAGGAACTATCAAAAACAGATGAACAAGCAAAGCCCGGATCATACTTCCACAGACAGCAGAGGCTGGGCTGCAGTGGTGAGTGGTGGCTGTCTCTATGACCTGTGAGTTTAACAGGGAAAACCCAGATGAACAAAACTGGCTGGGACCCCTCCCCCAACACACAGCTTCCATGCTACAGAGCTGTGACCTGAAGTGACACATGTGACTTGTGGCTCCTGGCCCCTCCATCTAGAAAAGCATTGCACAGACAGCCTGTACCAGTCAAAGGCCTCTTTCCTCACATTGCCTCCTTTCCCACACTGCAGATACGAGCAGCTAGTCACAGATTTCATAATTAGTCAAAAGCAGGATGACTGCCAAGGAAAGCTGCAGCACAAGCAGAAAAAGATAACATGGCCACATTGCACTGACTAATCCTGGTGCATAGTAGGTGCTTCAAGAGGATTACCTTAATGGTGTGAATGCCCAGGCTGGCAGCTGCTTTTAGATTTGGTCCCAGATCATCAAGAAAAATGACATCTGAGGGCTGCAGCCTCAGCCGCTGGAGACACAGCTGGTATATCCTGGGGTCTGGCTTACAGATGCCTTCCAAGCAGGACTCCACCACCTGGGGGAGAGAGGGGTGGTCCAGAGCTGAAGCTCCCACAAGCACACTGGCACAGGTTGGAGAGAAAGAAGATGATGCAGGAATATTTACTATAACAGCAAGAATTATCATTATATAAACTGATGTTGCTTTCTTAAAGTGAGGGACTGGAAATACAACCTAGGGGCCACATGCAAACCATAAGGAAAGGAGCTGTTAATCTCACAATGCACATCATGTTCTGGGAAAGGCAGTTAGGACTCAGGTCCTCAGGCTCTATTTTAAGTACCTTTACCTATGAAGCCATCTCACAGACAGCAGTGAGGCATTATGGGATAGCTCCAGTCTGGAAGTCAGCAGCAGACAAGAGGTGGAGAGTTAGAGACTACATGGCATGTGAGGGCTGATGGTGATGTAAGCACAGTAAAGGTTGGAATGTGGGATGTAAAGAGGTCTCCATGACATCAGTGTTTGTCTGTGGGCACAGCTGTGGTGCAGGAGCCCATTTTTTCTGGATATGGCAGTGAATGCCTTTACTCCCCTCACTCAGAAGGCAGAGGCAGGAAGATCTGTGTGTGTTCCAGGCCCAGACTGGTCTACAGAGCGAGTTCCAGGGTGCCAGGGCTACATAATGAGAGCCTGTTGTTGTATGTTAACACACAAAAAAAGCAGGTGGATCTCCATGAGTGAGTTCCAGGACAGCCAGGGCTGTACAGAGAAACTCTGTCTCAAAAACAAAAATGAACAGTAAAAAAGACAAGAAATAAAATAAAAGGTCATTTTCAATGTACTACATATAAACCTAATCTGGCAGGAAACCCACCTACTGGAGACTCCTAGCAGGCAGCACCTGAAGCTGTACCCAGACCACCTCCATCACATCCATCACCTTGTACTTACCACATCAAACTGTTTCCGGTCCAGGGGCAAAAAGCTTTTCCCATTGGAGAGATAAAAATTATTGGTCAAGACTGCAGTCTGAAGGCCTCTTGCCCTGATCTGAGAAATGGCCTGTGTCATCACTGGGAACTGCTCTGACACTGGTGCACTGGTCAGCAGAGAGAAAAATGAGTTGACAGGAACAGAAGTCTTTGCCTGGGACCAGGAGAGGAAACAGGAGAATCAACAGACATTAGAGTGTGCTGCCTCCCGGATAGTGGACAAGAATCCATTCCCAGCATCCTAACGGTTAAATTTGTATTTTCCGATGAGTTCCCATAATATTGGGCAGGCAAGCCCCAAATGCCTGAAGCCAAGTGGTCTTCCTTCTTCAGTCTCCCTAACAGATGGGTAATGAACAGCACACTCCACTGGCCTGGCTATATGTCAGACTTTAAATACTCATATAGAGCTGGGTGGTATGGGCGGTGCTGACAGCAATGGCAGCACACACCTTTAAACACAGCTCTTGGGAGGCAGAGGCCAGCCTAAGTTGACAGGGTGAGTTCCAGGACAGCCTGGGCTATACAGAGACAACCTGTCTGGAAAAAACCAGAAGGACAAAAAGACAATACACATTAAACTTTAAAGCATATGTATCAAATGTCATTTATTATTAGTAACCCACAGCACTGGATGAATTTGGTTTTACCTTGTATTATCTTTACCAACTTTATTTCTTTTTTAGGGTCCTTTACAGATTTTATTCAGGCATTTGATTATATGCATATGGGTGTTTTGCTTGCATGTACTATGTGTACCATGTGCTTGCCTGCAGTCCTCCAGACCAGATAAGGCAGTGCAGTTATAAATGGTGGTGACTATGTGGGTGCTGGGAATTGAACCCCGGTCCTCTGCAAGAGCACCAAGTGCTCCTAACTGCTGAGCCATCTCTCCAGCTCAATTTTTCTGTTTTTAAATTCCAATCTGTGTGGATTTTGTAAAGAGCAGGTTTCACAATCTGCCAATGCTAAGTCTGGTAGGGCCAGGTGGGTCTATAGTAGCTGTACTGAGATGTAGGTCTATGGCTCCTTTGTTTTTAGTCAGGGTCTCACCTTGAAGCCCTGCCTGACTTGGACTCAGAGATGCCTCGCCCTGCCCTTCCCATAAGGCTAAAGGTGTGACCACCAAGGCCAGCTCTTTCTGCTCAATCCTCCTAGCTTAGCCTTTTGAGTGTTGGAATAGAGGGATGGGCCACCACATCAGATGTTTGTTCTAATAGTCACAAAGTCATAACCCAGAGAAACCAGGCCATGAGCAGTTTCTCCACTGCTCCTTCCTGGAAACCCACTCATGATTCTTGCACCTGCAGACCTGAGCAACATGGTGCCTAACCAGCAGGAACACAGCGACCTCTGACCACCTAGTACAGTTCGAGGTTTACTGATGTTTTTTGTATTCTTACAAGTACATCTATGTATATGTGGGTGTGCAAGTGGTCAGAGCATACCTGTCCTGAGTCTGCTCCCTCCCTATGTCATTTTGATTCTGGCCAGTGAACTCAGCTCATCATGGGTGGTGGCAACACTTCTACAGGCTGAGCTCTCTTGCTGGCTTCACTGGAAATACTTTCAAGCATATAACTTGGCAGAATTAAACATACTCTCACTGGTGTCCACCATCATACTGTCCTTCTGAGGAAATTATTACTACATTTTAAATTGTATTTCAGTGGAAACATGAGGTTACAGAACTTACTGGAAATGATAAGCTTAGGCTAGTGCATGATGCAGAGAAAATGGTCAAGGTTTATTGATTTAATAAGCTCTTGCCTCAAAGTCATTATGCTGATGGCTGGTGTTTCAGTGTCTACTGTAGCTTACAGGAAAGAGCACAGTTACTTATTTATATGCATACTCAAAGCTGAAATGCTTCAGCATTAAAGGAATAGCTTTAAAACAGAAAGACTGGCTATTATGTTTTCATTTTAGTTCATTTAAGTCAATTTTGGCTGAATGCTAACATATTTAGGGCAAAAAGAAAAGTATAAAAAAAGACATGAGGCTGGGGCGATGCATGCAAGAAGACCAGGAATCCCCAGTCATGTTGGGCTTCAGAGTGAGTTCAATGCTGCTGTGGGCTACATACCCTGTCTCAGCAGCCCTCCCCTCTAAACAGAGAAGAGAAAGAAACAAGGAAAGGAATGATGTTTATCACTCACAATTTCAGAGCAGAGTCTCCCAAATTCTTCCAAGAAGCCCTCTCTTGTTGTCTCTCCTCTCATAAACCTCATCCAGGGCCCACGCTCACCATCTCGGACCAAGGCCTTCAGTATAGTTCCAGAAGGAATCCGATTCTGCACCTCCCATTCTGCAGGACATAGAATACACAGAATAAAAAACAACAATGGCTGGGTTTAGGGTGCATGGGGGTGACTGCCCCAGGACTGTGGATGCTCCTGGCAAGTCTGTCACTTTCACATCAGGAGAAGAGACTAACACAGACATGGTGAGGGGCTGCTCAGGGCCATTCACACTCTCACATGCATTTCCTGCAGAAGCCAGAAGAGGATGTCAGATTCTCCAGCTAGACTGATGGGTGGTTGTGAGCCCTGGGGCTGGGAATAGATCTCATGTCTTCCGCAGGAACAGTAGGCATCATTCACACTCAGCCATCTTCCAGTCCATGCCATGCATTTGGAAGTACCTTCCTGAGAAAGTGAAACCTGTGCCTTGAGAATAGTTGACAATATGGAAAGGTATGCAGACAGAAGCAATGCCCATCTTCAGAGCAACCATTCTAGGGAGCATACACATGCCGAGAGCAGCGGACATTACAAGAAGACTTCCTTAGCCTTCCAGCAGTCTGAAGGGCACAGCTCTCTGTTCCTTCTAGAGTTGGCAGCCATGTAGGGAATCTGGCACCCTCATTTACTGTTCTTGGATGTAAACAAGCACAGCCTCTGTGCTAAGAAATCTGGCAGTTTCTGTCAAAATTCCTCAATGTATGTTGATGTCAAAAATTCACTTCCAGGAATTCCTTCTAGCTATATTTACAAAGTGAGGGAAGGTTATGTACAAGTGTATGGGATTGTGGGAAGTCAAACGTGTATGGACAAAGGGCCTGTCTAGTCAGTTATGATTATGGCTCAGGAGACACCTCAGTCTCTCCGATTTGTGTCTTCACTGGGATTGAACACAAGGTGAGTATCCTACAAGAGGAACACCCTAGCCATCTACCTGCTGAGTCTTAGCAGAATGCAGCCAGACCTGTGCTCACAACAGTACAGGGGTGAGTATCCCAGAAACTTATTTGTGGCAGAAATGGTACAGCTCATTAAACTGACACAGTCCTGGAAGGAAAAGCTGGCTAACCCTGGGAGGAAACCTATGCCTAGTGGCATGAAAGCATAGGGAGGACAGGGGTGGGGGATGGGCTCCACAGAGAGTGTGCTTAGCAGTTCCAAGACCTGCCTAGATGCCAACACCATGAAAAAGAAAAGGTGAAAATGGTCTACCAGGCAGAAGAAAAAACATAGAGAGCAGTCTGTATGTGAGGCTCTACTGTGTGAGTGCCTGTACACATTCCTACTCAGTCCCAGGCAGCAATAGATAGAGACTTACTGGAAATGAGGGGCCCAGCAGCAAGTTCCCCTTGCTCTGGGATGCTTTCCTTTCGTGTGTGCACAGGTGTGTGCATGTTTACACATGTAAAGAAAGATGACAACCTCTGGTGTCATCTTCAGGTGTGCCATCCATCTCCTTTAAGGCAGGCAGGTCTCACCCTGACTGGAGCTCACTAATCAGGGTAATCTGGCTGCCATTGTCCCAGGAATCCCCTGGCCTCCACCTCCCAGTGCTGAGATCATCAGCACAGGCCACCACACTCAGCATTTTCTCACTGACTCCAGGGACACAGGCCAGACTCCTCAGTCAGCTTCTGAGACAAGCTCCTCACCTACTGAGCTCTCTCCCAGCCATGCATTCATGTTCATTTAGTCTGGGAAGTTTATAAATGAACTCGGCACAACTGGGTCAAGAGCCCAGGCTGACCTGCATTCACTATGTAGCCCAGGCTGGCTTTGAATTCTCAATGGTCCTCCTGCCTCAGTCTACCAAGTGTTAGTATTACAGATGTGACCCACGCTACCCGGTTACAAAAGAATTTCCTTTTGTCGTTGATGTTGTTTTGGTTTTTCCCAGACAGGGTTTCTCTGTGTAGTTCTGTCTGTCCATGAACTCACTCTTCAGACCAGGTTGTCCTCTAAGACACAGAGATCCACTTGCCTCTACCTCCCCATTAAAAGAATTTCTTAACTAAGACTTGAAAGTGTACAACTATAGAGAAAAAAAAAAACAGATGCTTTCATTGTTATAAAAAATGCAAATTTTAGAATGGCTTCTTTCTCAAAAGAAAGGAATCTCAAAAATATTATAAATCATTCAAAAGAGGGGGGGGGCAAAGAGGTGACTCAGGTGTTCGGAGTGTTTACTGCTCTTGAACAGGACCCAGCAGGCTGGAGAGATGGCTCAGGGCTTAGGAGCACTGGCTATCCCAGCACCCACTTGGCAGCTCTCAACTATCTGTAACTCTGGATGTGACACCTCAATACTAATGCACATAAATGAAGTTAAATAAATTATTATTAAAAAAAAAAGAGAGCACTGACAGTTCTTCCAGAGGTCCTGCGTTCCATTCCCAGCAACCACATTCTGTATACTGCACATAATAAATAAATAAATATTTTTTTAAAAAGCAATTAAAAAATAAATTAAAAAAATAAAAAGTACATTAATAGGTTTAGTTTTTTTGTGTAATTTCTGAATGTTTCTTTTCTATGATTTACTCATTTTTTCTTTCACATGCATTTGTGTTTTGTCTGCCATGCAGGTACTGGGAATTGAACCCAGGTCCTCTGGAAGAGCAGCTAGTGTTCTTAACCACTGAACCATCTCTCCAGCCCCCCACTAATGTTTCTATTTTAGATATATATATATATATGTATTTTATATATGTGTGTGTTTATGTATGTATATACAATTCCTTTAATTTTATGTATATCAGTGTTTTTCCTACATGTTTGTTTTTATAAGGGTGTCAAATACCGTGGAACCTGAGTTACAGACACTTATGAGTCACCTTGTGGCTGCTGGGAATTTAACCCAAGTTCTATGGAAGTGCAGTCT
>PVIH01021759.1:11841-28989 GCA_004025045.1 Sigmodon hispidus | reverse complement strand
GTTCTGAGCTGTGGCTCTGAGCTGTGGTTCTGAGCTGTGGTTCTGAGCTGTGGCTCTGACATGTAGTTCCTAGCTGTGGTTCTGAGCTGTGGCTCTGAGCTGTGGTAGTGAGCTGTGGTTCTGAGCTGTGGCTCTGAGCTGTGGCTCTGAGCTGTGGTTCTGAGCTGTGGTTCTGAGCTGTGGCACTAAGCTGTGGTTCTGAGCTGTGGTAGTGAGCTGTGGCCCTGAGCTGTAGCACTAAGCTGTGGTTCTGAGCTGTGGCTCTGAGCTGTGGTTCTGAGCTGTGGCTCTGAGCTGTGGTTCTGAGCTGTGGCTCTGACATGTAGTTCCTAGCTGTGGTTCTTAGCTGTGGCTCTGAGCTGTGGTTCTGAGCTGTGGCACTAAGCTGTGACTCTGAGCTGTGGTTCTGAGCTGTAGTTCTGAGCTGCTATCACCTGTGTTCATTCACTGGAATTGCTGGATTGCCTGTTCTATTTCTGCCAAACCATTTGGAAAGAAAGTCGTGATGGGGAGGGAAGTCCGTCTAGTACACTCCCTTGGTCTATCCCCTCTAGTATGTTCTCTGTGTTCTAAGAGAAGCTGCTATATTTACTTGGGGCTTTCTTCCCCATTATGGTGATATGTTGTCTCTGATATCAAATTTATATTTTACTTTTTGGCTTCAAAATAAACTGGCAGAGTGAAAATCCATTTTTTAAAAGATTTATTTATTTATTTATTATGCATACAGCATACAGAAGAGGGCACCAGATGTCATCATAGATGGTTGTGAGCCACCATGTGGATGCTGGGAATTGAACTCAGGTCCTCTGGAAGAACAGTCAGTGCTCTTAACCTCTGAGCCATCTCTCCAGCCCCGAAAACCCATCTATTACAATGACAGTCCTGAGGAAGAAGACCAAGCTAATCCCTTTTATTTGTTCATTTCAAGGAAAAGGCGCTTTCACGGAAGGAAGACCATTAATTTGTCCATTCCACAAAGTGAAACATCTTCTACCAAACTGTCCCATATTGAAGAATTTATTTCTTCATCCCCGACCTACCAGAGTGTGCCTGACTTCCAGAGGGTGCAGATCACTGGAGACTATGCCTCGGGGGTGAGTTGCTCTTGCCATGCAGATCTCTGCACCACCAGACACTCTAGCTGTCTGCCATCCTCCCTCCTGTTAAGATACCTTTACTACACTTCATCTGCATTTTAGTACTAATGCTGAGTGTATCCCTGGTTTCTATGTCACTGGGTCATCCCACACAACATTGTAGGTAGGTGACCCAGGCTACAGTAGACAGTCTGGAAAAAAGGACCAAAGAGAGCAGCCACAAACAGCAGTCTGTTCTTGTGCACTGCATCATAAAGTAGGACAGAAACAAGGGGATGGGGGACCAGGGCACTGCGAGATAGCTGAGAAGGTAAAGGTGCTTGTCATCAAAGGCTGAAAGCAAGAGTTCAATCCCCAGACCCTTATATGGTGGGAGGAGAGAGCCAACTCTTGTGATTGTCCTAATTTCCATGTGCGTACCACGGCACATGCGCTAAACAAACAAAGGAAAATCTAATGGAGGTGGGGTGTGCTGCAGGAATGGCTCAGCAATTGAGAACACTTGCTGCTCTGGCGGAAGACCTAGGTTCAATTCCCCCCAGCACCTACATGATGGCTCATAAGTGTCTGGAACTCTAGTTTCAAGGGATTCAATAGCTTCCTTTGACCTCCATGGACACAACTGTCATGTACACACATGTATGCATGCATGCAAAACATCATGCATAATAAAATTTTTAAAAAGAAAGGAAAATTCCAATGAGATCATTGTCTTTAGGCCAGATACAGCCTCTGAGCTCATTAAATTCCCTTTCATAGCAGCCGTTGCTTGGAATAGATTCTAGTATGTCACAGGATACTGAACTCATGTTACTCTTTGCCCTGCTTGTCAATTAATAAATCTCTGCCACGCAGACTTGCAGTATCAGCATCATATTGGTAGAACTGCTATCAAGCGCTCAGTCTCTTCTCCAAATACAGAGTCAGTACCGAGCCCTCTTCTCATATAACTGACCCAGGCAGAGTAAGGCCTAAGATACATTCACGAGGCTCAGGATGCTGAAATGCAAGTCATTCTTGTTTATTTTTTTCAGTATGGTAACCAGGGTGTTGGGCAAATGGCAGGGGCAGGTGCAGTCATTAAAGAACTGACCTGAAATGTCTAATGAAGTGGGGTATATGTGAGAAACACAATTTGGAAAACTCCAGACTTCAAAGGGCTTGACACACTTGTCATCTTCATGCTTGGTAGGCATAAGAACAGACACAGAAAGGGGAAAGACCATGAAATTCAGGGAAGAATGACCCCGTATCTGACAGATGGGCTTAGTGTCTTTTTGCTTAGTGAATATGAATAAGCTGCTGAACGATGTTCAACTACCTGTGCTCTGTAGCCAATGAGAGCATCCCTGAAATGTAAACAGAGATGATGAGGGTTGTCTCAGGGCTAACGTCTAGGAGCCTTTAGAACTTGATGAGCAGGACGGGACAGATAGCTCAGTAGTTAAGAGCACTGAGTGCTCTTCCAGAGGACCTGGGTTCAATTCCCAGCATCCACATGGCAGCTCACAACTGTCTGTAACTCTAGCGTTAGTGCAAAACACCACTGTACATAAAGTAAAAAGAAATAAATAAATCTTTAAGAACTTGATGAACAATGGACTCAATTTAATTGGCTCTTATTGAGGCCAGTTGCTAAGACCTCAAATGCTAAAGTACTAAGGGCTGGGACATACCTTATGGGGTGAGTGAGATCCTTTGCCTGTGAGGAGCCGATAGAACACCACGGTTCTACAATGCAGTAGAACAAGTGACATTGGAAGCTGACCCCCAGACTCAGCACTTACTCCAGGCCCCTTGGGCTAAAGCTAGCATCTCAAAACAAATGGACATGAGCTGTGTGGCTGTGACTTCTGCCATCCTGCTGGTTGCCAGGGTTCATTCGTCTGGCTGGCTGGCTGGGTGTCTCCTCTCTCACCAGCTCCATATGTGTGTGTCATTCCCAACGTTGCACACTCAGCGTAAGAGGACCTGCATGGAGGAGTGCCCCTCTTCAGTCAAGGGTATAAAGCAGCTGCACTCCCCCATGGGATTCCAAATGAGCTCAAATAGACTTACTGCTCAGGATCTGTCATCAGTATCTCTAACCTTTGAGGGCAAGTTGTGCTGCCTTAGAGAGAAAGGCTTTGTGGTCTGATAATATAATAAACTAGAGGTAGGGCAGGGAACTTCCAGCTGCTCAATCCAGGTTTTACTCTAGAGGCTTTCTCTCTTTTTAGGCAGAGATAAATTTCTCTAAGACAATCTAAAAGAAGCTGGGCACTGGGACACATGCCTGTAATTAGGACTCAGAAAGATGAGACAGGAATTTGAGGCCAGCCCAGACAACATAGTGAGTTAAAGGCTAAACAGGGCTACAAAGTAAGACTGTCTCAAAATATATATATTTTTAAAGAGAGATATATTGGCCAGGCAGTGGTGGTGCATGCCTTTAGTCCCAGCACTCGGGAGGCAGAGACAGGAGGATTTTTGTGAGTTCCAGACCAGCCTGATCTACAAAGCAAGTTCTAAAACAGGTACCAAAGCTACAGAGAAACTGTCTCCAACAACCCCCACCACCCCCACCACCAGAAAAAAAAGATAGGCATGTTGTCTCAGACCTACAACCCCAGCACCTGGGTGGTAGAGGTAGAAGATAAGGAGTTAGGGGCTGTCCTTGGCTACATAGTACGTTGGAGGTCTGTCAGGTTATATGAGACCTTGTCACTAAGGCAAGAAGTTAAGGAGTTGGAGGTCAAGCCTCAGCTATAAAGTGAGACCCTGACTCAATAACTGCTGACGCCTCATCAATATATTTTGACAGTTTGAGATAGTGTACTCAGAACTTTACATTTTATTTTATTGTTTTTTTGTTTTGTTATGAGGCAAGATCTTGAAATATAGTGCTGGCTGTCCTGGAATGCCTGTGTAGATCAGGCTGCCCTTGAAATCACAGTGATTCCTCAGCCTCAGCCTCCTAACTGCTGGGATATTAGACGTGTGCCATCACACCCAATTTCAGAGGTTTTTGCTTTCTTTTTTTAAAAAATTTATTTATTTATTAATAAGTATACAGTATACAAAAGAGGGCACCAGATGTCATCATAGATGGTTGTGAGCTACCATGTGGTTGCTGGGAATTGAACTCAGGACCTTGGGAAGAACAGTCAATGCTCTTAACCTTTGAGCCATCTCTCCAACCCTGAGGTTTGCACTTTCAACATGCAAATGTCACATGAAAGGAAGAATGCACATACAATGTCAGAATGGATTCTTCTTAAAAATAAAATCCCAGGGCTTTGGGGATGGTTCAGTGAGCAAGACCACTTAAAATGAAAGAATGAAAGAACCAAGTTCAGATCCCAGCACCCATGTCAATAGCTGGACGTGGTCACTCTTGCCTGTAACCCCAGTACTGGGGGTAGCAGAGGCAGGAGGGTCTCTGGGTCCCACTGGCTGTCAGACTAGCTCCAGGTTCGGTGAGAGAGCCTCTCTCAAGGGTACAAGGTAGAGAGTGATGAAGCATGGCACCCTGTGTCCTCCTTGGGGACACACACCTGCAACATATGCTCTTATACCCCACACACTATCAATTGTGAAGTCATGACATTTTGAGAATAAATGCAATTAGAAATCATTATGTTAAGTTAAAGAAACCAGACTCAGAAAGACAAATATACCATATTTTCTTACATGCAAATCTTATATTTAAAAATTTGTGTGTGTGTGTGTGTGTGTGTGTGTGGCAAAATCAGAAATTGGACAAGGGACCGACCATAAAATGGAGAAAGAAATCTTAATGATCAAGGGGAGCAGCTGTAGGAAGAAGAAGCGAGGGAGAGGGCAGTAGGCAAAATTATTAACACATATGACAATGCCATGATGAAACCACTACTTTTTGTGATAAGCTTTAAAATAAACAAATAAAACAGTGATAAAAGCAATCAGTTCTTTTAATCACTTTAAAAATTTTTTAGATACCATTATGTAGCAAAAGCCAAATAGGGCACCTGGAGACTCAATGATAGAGTATTTGGCCTTGGATTTGAATCCTAGAGCCAAAAACAGATGCAAAATTCATAGGAAAGATTCCTATCGCAGGTAAGGTATGGTAGAGAGATAAAAGAGAAAAACTCCAGGTGTCAGTGCTGGAGAGAATCCAGGGGTCCCAGTGCAGAAGGAAGTAGGTTCAGCTGGACACAGCACAGGGAAACAGACCAGCCCAAGCACTTTCCAGGTTCCCACAGGCTCAGCTCTGACATTGTCTTGGTAGGTAACAGTTGAAGACTTTGAGGTGGTTTGTAAAGGCCTCTATCGGGCATTGTGTATACGGGAGAAATACATGCAGAAGTCTTTCCAGAGGTTCCCCAAGACGCCTTCCAAGTACCTGAGGAACATTGACGGTGAAGCCTTGGTAGCAAATGAGACCTTCTATCCAGGTAATGTATTCTCTCATGAGTGTGAGGAATACAGCTTTTGGCTTACCTACTGAACATAGGTTTTAGCATATGTTCTTAGATTACTGGTGACCCAGTCTTAAGGTATCATAGATGCCTTCAGCCCATATGGCAGACACTGATTCTGTCCTTACAATACCTCTCAATCTGTTTTCTCTTTAGCAGCTTCCAAACCCAGCTTAGGCTTGTGTGTTTCTTTGTTTCAGTGGTTATGAAAGTGTCCTAATTACTTGGCTATGATTCAGTCTCAACTTCTTTGGCTTTGCCCTCATTTCTATGCTGGTTATTAAAACACAGATCCAAATCCAAACACATTATTTTTCTGATAAAAAACCTTTCACTGTTCCCTATCTCTAAGAACCAGTCCCTATGACCTGTCTCCATACAAAGGGCACTGCAGCCTTTCAGGGTCCTACTTAACCTATTTCTAAACTCATGGTCTCTACTCCATCCTCCTCAGTCTTTGAATGGGAGTGTGTTTGTGACAGGATCTCAGGTTTACCCAGCTTGGCCTCACATCTTGACCTGTAGCTGAGGATATCCTTCACTCTGGTCTTCCTGCCTACCCTCTCAAATTCAGGCATTACAGACATGCACATCACCCTCAGCTTTAGTGGGAAGCCTTTCTAGATCTCTGTGCAGCCAAATCCACACATCTAGAGTTTTCAGGATGCAGCCCACATTCCATTATTTCTTACCTGCCTTTGGCCTCTGTAGAAAAGGAATCTACAGGGCTGGAGAAATGGTTTAGTGGGTAAAGGGGCAAAACACCACTGTACATCTGCTGAGCCTAAAGACCTGAGTCTGAGCCCCAGACCCACAAGGTGAGGAGAAAAAACTGACTCTCATGAGTTGTCCTTACATATGCTAAGGCACACATGCAAATATATTCACACATAAAGTAAATGTAAAGGAGCTGGAGAGATGGATCAGAGATTAAGAGCAATGGCTGCTCTTCCAGAGGTTCTGAGTTCAATTCCCAGCACCCACATGGTGGCTCACAACCATCTATAATGAGATTGGGTGCCTTCTTTTGGTCTTCTGTATACATGCAGGCAGAACACTGTATACATAATAAATAAATAAATAAAAATTTGAAATCTAATGTCCTGATTTTCCTTAGCAGGTCTATTTTATATAGTTATAAAATTTAATAATCAGTTTTAAACAATTTTGCATATTCCTGTTTTATACTTGTAATAGTTGTTATAATAGTTGTATTACAATTGGTCTAATCAATTCCTATTTTTAGGTAATTAGATTTACAACTTTTTTGTTTTTTGGATTTTGCTCTTTTTTTGGCTTTGGGCTCATGTAGCCCTGTCTGGCCTCAAACTTGTTCTATAGCCAAGGATGACCTTAAACTCCTGATAATTTTGCCTTCATCTCCCAAATACTATGGTTACAAAAGTGTAATGCCAACCCCAAACAGATTTGACCTACACATGTGTACTATAGCATGTGCATACTTCCACACACAAGATAAATTAATAAATGTAAATATTATTTTTAAAAAAACAATGCAAAGTAAAACCTCTTGCCAGGGATGGATGCATACCTGTAATCCCAGAATTTAGAAGGCTGAAACAGAAGCCTAGGAGGCTGGCCCGAGCAGCATAGCAAGACCCTGTCACAAAACAAAACAGTTAACACTCAAAAGGGACACTGTTTTTTTTAACAGGTAACAATCTGTATCCTATTTTCAATTGGAGTTTTACCTCTACTTTATGTAATTATTTAATAAGCCAATAAACTGCTCTAAGCACAAAGCCTATGCTGTCCAACAGGAAATTAAAATTACTTATTATCAGATATGATGACTCCTGCCTGGAATCCCAGCACTTGAAGGTAGAAGCAAGAATTGAGGAGGGTAATGTTATCCTTAGCCATAGAAGAAGCTGGGGAGACCATCGTGGGCTGTGAGACTCAGAATTCCAACCCCGCCTCATCTCCTAATCTAACTAACTAAATAAACACATAAACCGAATAAATAGAAATAAGAAGTAGTGGCACACACCTTTGATCCCAGCACTCTGGAGACAGAGGCAGATGGATCTCTGTGAGTTCTAAGCCAGCCTGGTCTACAGAGCAAGTACCATGGCAGCAAAAGCAACATAGTGAGACTTTGTCTAAAAAATAAATTTTAAAAACTGTACTTATAAGTAGCATAATTATGGGGTTGGAGAGATGGCTCAGAGGTTTAGAGCACTGATTGTTCTTCCTGAGGTCCTGAGTTCAATTCCCAGCTACCACATGGTGGCTCACAACCACCTGTACTGAAATCTGGTGCCCTCTTCTGTATACTGTATACACAATAAATAAATATTAAAAAAATCAAGTAGCATAATTATTACATTATATAAATGCTACTAAATAACTTGAAAATAATTCTTACGCTAAATAAAATTTTATTGCAGTTATTCTATACTACACATTTAGTCGCTTTTGAAAAATCAGTGTGAAAAGCTTTATTTAAGGCACAAGTTAAGCTAGGCATGGTACTTAGTCCAGCACTCCGGAAGGAGAGGCAGAAGGATCTCTGTGAGTTTGAGGTCAGTCTGGTTTACAGAGTTCCAGGAGAGCCAGGGCTACATAGTGAGACACTGACTTTTTTTTTTTTTTTAAACTTTATTTATTTATTTGCCTTAGTGTTTGCCTGGAACTGGAACTATAGACAGTTGTTAGCTGCCATGTGGGTGCTGGGAATCAAACCCGGGTCCTCTGGAAGAGCAGACGGTGCTCTTAATCTTAACCGCTGAGCCATCTCTCCAGCCCCGACACTGACTTTTAAAAAAAAAAATGTTAATAAAGTTGTATAATTATAACTGATGAAGTATGAGATGACAAACTAATAAAATATTGCAATATTTCTTATTTGGGTTATGTTTACATAGTCATTTGTCCTATATGCTGATATATTACTCTGTGTTTTATTGGAAAAGTCTTTACCCCTCCTCCGAAGAAGGGAGAAGATCCTTTTCGTACAGACGACCTTCCCGCAAACCTGGGCTACCACCTCAAGATGAAGGGTGGTGTGGTTTACATTTACCCTGATGAGGCAGCAGCCGGCAGGGATGAGCCTAAGCCCCACCCTTACCCAGATCTGGAGGAGTTCCTGGATGACATGAATTTTTTGCTCGCTCTAATTGCACAAGGGCCTGTGTAAGTGTTAACTGAGGTCTAAGCATCAGCAGAGTTAGTATTAGAATGTCATCGCATGTTCACTATGTTCAAGTAGTACATTAAACTCCCTTATTCTTGAAATGGCCTTATGCAATGCATCTGTCTGTCTGCCTGCCTGTCTGTCTGTCTATCTATTATCTATTTATTTAAAATGTCTCAAATAGCCCAGGCTAGCTAACATCATACTTGCTTTGCAGTCCTGGCAGATCTTGAATGTCTATCCTGCCTTCACCTCCCAAGGGCTGGGATTACAGGTTTACACAGCGCTGTGGATTGAACACAGGTCTCCTTATTTATATGCTAGGCAGGTGCTCCACCAAGTAGGCTACAGTCCACTCTGATATACTCTTTTTCCTTTAGGTTTTACCTTATTGCTATTATTGCTTTGTTTTGTTTCTGAGATAGGGTTTCTCTGTTTATCTCTGGCTGTCCTGAACTCACTCTGAAGATCAGGCTGGCCTTGAACTCACAGAGACTCACTTGCCTCAGCCTCCCAAGTGCTGGGATTAAAGTCACCACTGCTCAGTTAATTTTTTTTTTCTTAGTTACATGTATATGCAAGTGTCCGTGTATGGGGACGTGCATGTGAGTACAGGCCCTATGGCAGCCAGAGGCATCAGATTTCCTGGCCTAGTGGTGACTGGTGGAGTTGTGAGATGCCAGAGGTGGGGTCCAGGAACCAAACTCAGGTCTTCTTACCCACTGAGCCATGCCCCCACCCCAACCCTACCCTGAGATATTTCAATTACAGTTTAACAAGCTGAAGCATCTGAAGGTTGCAGGAGTCAGTAACTAACTCTGGGGTGCACAGTGTTGAACCCGAATGGTGCCAGGTCTACTGTGTCCTCAGCCAGTGATCTTACCATTGACCTACACAATCCCTATAGATTTCTAAATGCCTTTCCAAGTCCTCCCTCAGTATTATGTCCAATTTTGTTGAAAAGTTGGGTACTTTAAGCTGTACTAATTGTGGAGGAACAAACAGCATTTCTTCTCATAGCCGTTTCCTCCTGTGGTGGGAGAGTCCTGGAGGCTTTGAAATTGTTATCATTTTCGTTACCTGTCTGGAAAGATTTAAGAATCTTGTTCATTTACTTTTCACAGTAAGACTTATTCTCACCGTCGTCTGAAGTTCCTCTCCTCCAAGTTCCAGGTTCATCAGATGCTGAACGAGATGGATGAGCTGAAGGAGCTGAAGAACAACCCCCACCGGGACTTTTATAACTGCCGGAAGGTAAGTGTATCCAGTTCAGAGCTCCGGGGAAACGCAGCCCAGGGGAGCTCTGATTTCTTAAGGAGAAAAGCTGTTTGCTGATGGATCCCACAGGTTTCCTGAATTTTAGTGAAGGCAAGTAGATCATATCTAGAAGACTTGAAGTGACATTTTGTTGTTTGCCCAAGAGGAAAAAAACATGACGTGACATGGGAAAATGATAATTCTGAAGCAGCTCAGTGGCAGAGCGATTGCCCAGCCTGAGGTTTGAGGCTCTGGGTTTGAGGACCAGTGCTGCAGAAATAAATCATGACTATCCCTAACAAAAATACAAACAAAGGGGCTGGAGAGATAGCTCAGCGGTTAAGAGCACTGTCTGCTCTTCCAGAGGTCCTGAGTTCAATTCTCAGCAACCATATGGTGGCTCACAACCATCTGTAATGAGATTTGTAGTGCTCTCTTCTGACATGCAAGCAGAACACTGTATACATAATAAATAAATAAATTTTTTTTAAAAAAAAAAAAGATTGCAGATGCCACATGAGCTATTGACTGCAAAACCCAATCGGTCAGGAACACTTCCAATATATGTTCTGACGTTGAAAATGATATCTAAGCCAAGCATCAGGCTCAAGTCATCAAATTATGAACAAATGCTTAGTCTATCAAAAATAAATTTATGGGGGCTGGAGAGATGGCTCAGCGGTTAAGAGCATGGACTGTTCTTCTGGAGGACTAGAGTTCAATTCCCAGCATCCGCATGGCAGCTAACAACTGTCTGTAATTCCAAGATCTAACACCCTTACACAGTTATACATGCAGGCAAAATACCAATTCACATAAAATAAGTAAGTAAGTAAGTAAATAAATATTTTTTTAAAAAAGTAAAATAAATTTATTAATAGATTTTTATTTTATTTTTAAAAATAATGATTCCTGGGGGCTGGAGAGATGGCTCAGAGGTTAAGAGCACTGGCTATTCTCCCAGAGGACCTGAGTTCCATTCCCAGCAACCACATGGTAGCTCACAACCATCTATGATGAGATCTGGTACCTTTTTCTGAATACTGTATACATAATAAATGAATATTTAAAAAATGATTCCTTTAAATTATTTATTTATTTGAAGTTGTAGATAAGTGTATGCTTAGGCAAAAGGGAGGGAAGCGATATGCACATTGAGTGTGGGGACTCTCAGGGTCCAGAAGAAGTGTTGGATCCCTTGGAATGAGAGTTATAGGCAGCTGTGAGCTACAATGTGCTGGAAACTCTTTATATATACCAGGCTAGGCTGTCTTCCAGCTCAGAGTGATCTTCCTGAGTGCTGGGATTACCGCATGCACCTGGTTTGGCTGACATTCATTTTATACATTGGGCATGATAAACTAAGTGTAGTGATCCATCCTTAACCCCAGTACTGGAGAGGCAGAGGCAGTGGACCTCTGTGAGTTCAAGGCTAGTCTGATTTACAGAGTGAAAGTTTGACTCAAGTAAATAAATAAGGTAAGGACTGCATGCCTGAAACCCCAGCCCTTGGGACATGAAAGCAGGTGAACCAGAAGTTTAAAATTATCTTCAGCTATATATTAAATCAGGGCCAGCCTGGGCTACATGAAATTTTCTCAAACAGACAAATAATATTGTACTTATAAATGTTGTTTTCACCACATCATCATTGTACCAAGACAGCTTCCAGGAGTCAGCTCTCTGTGGACATCAAGCATGGTGGAAATGCTGAGCCATCTCCCTGCCCTAATTTCGTTTTCTTTTTTGAAGCAGGGTATCATGTAGCTCAGTTTGGCTCAAACTTGATACATAGTTGAAGATGACTTTAACCTCCTCCTCCTCTTCCTCCTCCTCTTCCTCCCCCTCCTCCTCCCCCTTCTCCCCAGGGCTGGAATGTGGCTGGGTTTACAGGCTTATGCCAATATAGCCAACAAGCTTCATAATTTTAATCTTAACTTCTTTGAGTGCAAAATGTATGATAGTTACATTGCTTCTAATTGTATTTATGGGGTAAAGAATGAGCTATAAGAATTTTGTTGCAAATGTAGGAAGCACATTGGGTGTGCTGATGTTTGGGAGGAGCAAACATTAGCTCTGAACCCTTCTAAACCACTCCCAACCTTGCACAAGTGCAGAGAAGACACAGATGGGTCTTTACTCCTGGACCACCTCCCTCAACTATCAGTTCACATCACCATCTGTTCCTTTCTCCCTCCTCAGTGGGATCTGTAAGCATTGTGACCACTAATAGCAGTATAAAAAGGCTGACTGCTGGTTTTTCTTTCTCTGAATGTGTACATAGGTGGATACTCACATCCATGCAGCTGCCTGTATGAACCAGAAACATCTGCTGCGCTTCATTAAGAAATCTTACCATATTGATGCTGACAGAGTGGTTTATAGCACTAAAGAGAAGAATCTGACCCTAAAGGAACTTTTTGCTAAATTAAATATGCATCCATATGACCTGACTGTTGATTCTCTGGATGTTCATGCTGTAGGTTGGGAAAATGTTGGTTTTATTTGCTCTATTAACACAGAACCCCAAATGTCCCAGTCCGTCCCTCCCTTAGCATCCCTCTTAACTACCTTGGCTACTGTAGTGACTGAAAGCACCCCCAGATGAGTTTTGAGGTTCATCCACTACCATTTACTGCACAAATTCTATTTAGTATTATAATAAAAACCCAGATCTATATATTGGGGAAAAGCTGGAATAGCCAAGAGAGGAAACAAACCACAGGCACTTCTCACCTGTCAACTCCTCAGGCCTGTCTCCCCAAAATCTCCAACCCCAACTTCTCTCTCCTCCGCCCATCAAGGAAGTGTCTGGGAAGCTGAAAACCCTCCTCTCTTCCTCTGCCCTCATTCGTAACACTAGGATTAAAGATGTGGTTCACCATTCCTTGACCTTCCTAGCTTGGCTCTGTGGTTGATTCTCGATATTCCAGCCTAATTCTATTAAAATGTATCATCACAGTCACTCATAGTGCACTTCATTGCAGGGTCCCATCCTCTTCCTGAGATCAGTCCCCAGGACTGTGTGTTCAGGAAGCTCTGGTGATCAAAACTTCTACTGTTGTTTCCTGATTCAGGGACGCCAGACGTTCCAGCGTTTTGATAAATTCAATGACAAATACAATCCCGTGGGCGCAAGTGAACTCCGGGACCTGTACTTAAAAACAGACAATTACATTAATGGGGAATATTTTGCCACCATCATCAAGGTGAGTAAAAGATACTCAGTACGGTTCATGAATAGGGAGGAGAGAAGGGAAGGCACGAGAGAAGAAAGGAGGTGAGGGACAGAGAGGGAGGGAGAGAAGTATCTCTGGGGAAATGCCTGTTTCTAGGGTAGAGAAGGTAAGGTGTGATTTGAGGGGTAAGAACCTGGCTTTCGAGGTGTGGGCAGAGCAAGAGCATTCCTTGTGTTGCTGTGAAGCAAGAATAGCGGGCTGGAGAGATGGCTCAGCACTGACTGCTCTTCCAGAGGACCTGAATTCAACTCCCAGCATCCACATGGCAGCTCACAACTGTCTGTAATTCCAAGATTTAACACCCTTACACAGTTATACATGCAGACAAAGCACCACTTCACATAAAATAAAACTAAATATTAAAAAAAAGGAAGAAGCAAGAACAGCATGTGGGCCAGGGGCTGTGTCCTGGAGGAGGGTGGGGTGGGATGTCCACTGCTATACTTGTCTGGCAAGCTCCATGGCTGTCTCATCATCCTTAGCCTGACCCCTCTCCCTGTCTCTGTCAGTCTTTGTCCTCACTGGAGTCTCTCTCTTCTGCTCTCTGCTCCCTCAGGTCTTTGATACCTCTTTTCTCACGCCCTTTCACATCACAGCTCTTTGGAGGATACATTTCCTGTCCCTACATCCCACCAGCCTAGAGCTCTGGATTTTGTGGGAATTCCTCAACTCTGACCCTTCTCTTGGCTTTACAGGAGGTGGGTGCAGACCTGGTGGAGGCCAAGTACCAGCATGCGGAGCCCCGCTTGTCCATCTATGGTCGCAGTCCTGATGAGTGGAGCAAACTCTCCTCTTGGTTTGTCTGCAACCGCATCTATTGTCCCAACATGACTTGGATGATCCAGGTCCCCAGGATCTAGTATGTATTTGTCTGACCCCATGGGGGCGGGCTCTCAAGTCTGTTCTTTCTCTGCCTCCCTTCTCAACCTGAACCAGAAAGCTATAGATCGTGGAAATAAATGTCAGCCTTGCTGAAGGGTCTGCACTGGGAATCAGCACAATCCCCACCTCCCATAAGGTTTTGCTATGTAGCCCAGGCTGACCTCGAACTTGAAATTCTCCTGCCTCTGATATCTGAGTGCAGGGGATTATAAGTACATACCACCCTATTTAGTTTGATTTTCAAACTAAAAATAAAGGTCTAGTATATAATTTTTTCCAGGGGCAAATACTTAGTTTTTACTCTAAGAAAGAGTTAGAGTAAGACCCATGTCTGTAACATCAGTCTTCTCTGCTAGAGGAAGATCTGTGTACCTCACACATTGGTCATGTCTGCTAGAGTAAGATTCCTGTACATCACACATTGGTATTCTCTGTGTCTAGTTCATTCTTTACCAAGTTTGTCTGTACTGACATATGACTATTTTATGATACAGAGTCTCCCTGTATTTTTGAGACAGGGTCTAATTATACAGCCCAGGCTAGACTTGAACTCATAATCTACTTGTTTCTGTCTCCTGAATCCCAACAAGGAGTACAGAATTGTACCACCATGTCAATCCAATTATAGCTGTTTTGGATCCAAACCTTTCCCACTGGCTGATTTCACCCACAAAAATCCAAGTTCTTTGTAATCAGGGTTTTTGTCAGTATGTTGCTGAGGAAGTCAACTCCCTTCCATGGTATGTGCAGCCACTCCCTGCCTGCAGGAGTGACTTCTCCCTGTGAATCAACCGTTGATCTTTTATCTAGCCTGCAAGCTTACACGCTGTCTAGCAACCTGCTGTGTGCCCTATGGCAATGCAAGGTTTTGCTCTTTGGGACTGGAGAGATGGCTCAGCTGGGAAAGTGTGATCATGAATTCAGATCTCTCAAAATACCTAAAAATGAGACCTAATGTATTGAGTTGTTATGAGGATTAATGTAGCTAGTATTCTGGGCGATTTAGAAAAGTTTCTGGTGCTGGGCAGTGGTGGTACAAATCTTTAATCCCAGAAGAAGCAGGCAAATCTCTGAGTTCAAGGCAGCCTAGTCTACAAAGTGAGTTCCAGGATGGCCAGAGCTATATAGAGAATCCTTCTCTTTAAAAAACTAGAAAAAAGTTTCTGGTATATGAAAATTGATATAATTTATTGTTACCACAGATGAAGTGTGTGTGTGTGTGTGTGTGTGGAGAGAGAGAGAGAGAGAGAGAGAGAGAGAGAGAGAGAGAGAGAGAGAGAATTGGAATCATCAAATTCCAGCATGTACCACCATTTTGGTCTGGTTTGTTGGGTTCAGGGGATTGAACCAAGGCTTTGTGCATTAGGCAAGCACTCTACCAACTGAGTCACATCCCCATCCCCAGAGAGGAACTCTTGATAACAGTTTCCTTTTTACTATCTTGTGACTACACATGTATTTGATTGCTGAGCCCCCATGGCACAGCTAATACATTCCCCATAGCTGGACTCAGTTGTAAAGGTTGAGTTTTCTTGCCACAGGGAGTTTATAGAAGAGTTGGGGTACGTGGTCCAGAGCCCACACCCTGAAGAGTGTGTGCAAAGAGAATATTTGGGAGTGGGTGTAGGATGACACGTGGCATTTTGCTCTCTGGCTCCCACACAGTGGGTCATACTATGCTTCCTCTCCTCCTAAATTCCCTTCCTCTTTGCCTTTAGTGATGTGTTCCGATCTAAAAATTTCCTGCCACACTTTGGAAAGATGCTGGAGAATATTTTCCTTCCAGTGTTTGAGGCCACCATCAACCCCCAAGCTCACCCAGACCTCAGTGTCTTCCTCAAGCATGTAAGTATGACCCTTTGGGCTCTTACTCCTCATGGTCCGTTGTCCTTGCTGGCCATCACCAATTCTCCTGCTTATCTTTCTGTTGACCTCCCCTTTGGAGCTATCTCAGGGCTTTCTTTCTATGGGCAGAGCCTATGTCCTCAGACTGAACCCATGGCATGGCTCATTTTCTGACAGATCACTGGATTTGACAGTGTGGATGATGAGTCCAAACACAGTGGCCACATGTTCTCCTCCAAGAGTCCCAAGCCTGAGGAGTGGACAATGGAAAACAACCCTTCCTATACTTACTATGCCTACTACATGTATGCAAACATCACAGTGCTCAACAGCCTGAGAAAGTAAGTCCAGGAGAAATGGGGCTGAAGGAAGGTCTGTCCTTTGATACATCTGTCTGTGAGTGTATTTATTAGTGTGTGTATTGGCACCAGAAAGCCCCTGGGAGGTCAGAGGGCAGCTTTCAGCTGTTGGTTCCCTTCTTCCGGGTTACTGAGCAGGGCCTGCCTTGTTTCTGCCATCCCACACACTAGAGGACTTGCGTTTCCTGCAGCAGTCTTTGCCTCGGCCTCCTTCTGCCCTTAGGAGTGCTAGGATCACAGATGCACACCATGGTCTCCCGCTTCATTATTATTATTATTATTCCTTTTAAAGATTTATCTATTTTTATTTTATGTGTTTGAGTTTTGCCTGCATTTACAGACATGTACCATGTATGTGCCTGGTACCCAGGAAGGTGTGCACTAAAGCTGAAGATGTCTCTGCACTGGGTACTCTATTCTCCATTGCCTCTTTGATCCACCATATCCTCTCCTTCCTCCCTCCCTCCCTCCCTTCCTCCCTTCTTCCCTTCCCTCCTTTCTTTCTTTCCTTCCGACTTTCTTTTTTTTTTTTTTTAAACTTTACTTATTTTATTTATGTATTTGCCTTGGTGTTTGCCTGGAACTGGAACTACAGACAGTTGTTAGCTGCCATGTGGGTGCTGGGAATCGAACCCGGGTCCTCTGGAAGAGCAGACGGTGCTCTTAACCGCTGAGCCATCTCTCCAGCCCCCTTTCCGACTTTCTTAATGTTTATATTTAGTAAGAACTACAATGAGGATTTGCAGTTATGTTTTGCTGGATCTGTTTGGTGGCTGTTCCCTTCCTTCTCAAGTGTTAATTCTACCAGCAGATTTTTTTTTTTTTTTTTTTTTTTTTTTTTTTTTTTTTTTTTTTTTTTTTTTTTTT